>JAULKQ010069369.1:0-15763 GCA_032356285.1 Smithsoniella earleae | reverse complement strand
GGGTGCGGCGTTTCGCCGTGCCCGCGGACGCGCTCGGAACGCCGGTCGCCTCGGCGCCGAGTGTCTCGATGAGGTTTGCTTTCATGCGCTTTAGCGTTCGTGCCGTGATCTCGATGTCGCTCGCGCTCAAGCCGGCAAGAACGATATCGATCGTTACACCCGCGAGTTCGCGCAACTGCGCTAACGCGGCTCGGCCGGCAGCGGTAACGACGCTCCGCTTTGCGCGCCGGTCGCTCGCATCATCGCGCCGCTCCACCATGCCGGCGTTCCCGGGCCGGTTGATCAGCGACCCGAGCGCGACCTTCCCTAGGTCGAGTTTCGATTGCGTGATTTCATCCTGCTCCCACAGGCACGGCCGCACCGAGGCTTGCGCGCGCGTGACGCCGACAGCTTTGAAATGCGCGTCGAAGAACAATTTTCACAGGCGCGAGGTGTCGTGGATGTAGCAGCAGAGCCTGAACGCGAGATCGTCGGAACCGTCGATAGCGGCTTTCGTTTCGTTCGCGGTTTTTTTTTACCATACCGCTTAACGCAGACTCCTGTTGATCATTGTCTCGTGTTGCGCGATTACATTGCGCTCACGGGCCCGCCCCGGGGTGACGCTGGCTAGACCTTAGCACGGCGCGCGTCGCGTGGAGTCATGCCATGCCAGCGACGAAATGCCCGGCTGAACGCCGCCTGACCGTCGTAACCAACGAGATCCGAGATTCTCGCGAAACTGAGCGCCGTGCGCGTAACGTGACGCCACGCGAGATCGGCGCGCACGGAATCGATTTGTTCGTGAAAACTTGTCCCGGCTTCAGCGAGTCGTCGCTGCAGGGTTCGCACGGATAAACCGAGCACACCGCAGACGATTTCGATGGAACAATCGTCATGTCGCAGCAAGGTACCGAGAACGGCCTTGACCTCGGCCGCAAGCGCCGGGCCATCGAGACCGTGGCCCGGACGGGCGTGGCCACTGCCTGGAACATCAGACGTGTCGGTGTGCAAGGGTCTCGTCAGCGCTTCGTGATCGATCTGGATTGCGTCGCGTGCCTGCCCGAACGTTACATTTGGCCCGAAGAAATCGAAATATGGTGTCGGGTCCCCGGGCTGTGCCCGCAATTCCACCGCCGTCGGTTGCCACGCTTGCGACAGGCTCTCGCCGATGAACAGGCACATGCGCGCGAGGGTCAGATGGATGATCTGCTCTTCCCCCCAACGCCCTACCGGCAAGAATGTATAACTGAGCCACACGTCGCCGCGCCGGGTGTGCATGCGAAGCGTGCCAGCATCGGTATACAGGCCATAGATACCAACAAAGTCGTGTAGCGCCTCCCGCACATTGCGCGCCGCACGCATAAGCATCCAGCCCTGTCCGCGAATGCCCAGCCCGCGCAACCCAAGCGGCAGGCGGCGCGCATGTTCGAACGCAAACGTCGGGCAGTTCACGGCTTGCGCGGCAAGTTCGAGGAAATCGACGATGCTCGCGGCCGGTACGAAAATATCCGGTTCATCGAACACCCTGGCGGGCAATTTTGCACGTCGTGCGAGTTCGGCGGGCTTGCCGCCGAGTTCCGTGATGAGTTCGCGCGACCCGAGTAACGCGCCGCTGATCAGAACGGGGACGGCCATCGTGAAGCGGGATGGATCAGCGAGGAAGTTGAATGCCGCTCATGCGAAAAAAGCATAACCGATCGCAACCAATTCACAACCGCACCGGCGCGCGCCGTTAGCACGCGCGTTGCCTGCGGAGGAACGTGCACCGCGTCGCCGAACGGACCCCGCGAATTACCCGCATACCGCCTCACTCATGGCGAACGGCCCGGGATTCGGGCGATGGCACGGGCTGTCGGGTCCCGCACCGCACCGCACCGCACCGCACCGCACCGCACCGCACCGCACCGCACCGCACCGCATCGCATCGCATCGCATCGCATCGCATCGCATCGCATCGCCGGATCATCGACCGGACGCGCGCGGATCGTGCGCGGAACGTCTACCGCGAACCGGCCCGGTTTGCGCCGACTGGTCCGAACTCACGAACGCATTCCACCCGCGGCGCACGAGCACGTCGGGACCGGCTGGTTCTGCTCATTTGCGAGGCTTGCATTGCCAGACCCTAATCATTCTGGCGTGAAATGCAAAATTTATGGCGCGCATTGCACAACAATACGCGCTGACGGGGTATAGCATCTGGATCATCCGCTGCGTATCCCGGCCGCGCAACGCCTGCGCTGGCGACGGAAGCGAATACCGGTGGCCGCGCCAGCCTGCAGCGTGAATTGCGCTATCGCCGGTGCGCCGCGAAGTCCTGCTAAGGGAGACCTGACATGGCCAGGCACCAACTATTTCCGCTCGACGAGCTAACGCTCGGCGAGATTCGTCCGTTCGAACTCGATGGGCGTCACCTCCTGCTCGTTAACAGCGAAAACGGCCCGGCACTGATCGATCGCATGTGCCCGCACGCCGGCGGCGATCTCGCGCAAGGCAAGGTCGTCGGCAGTCGCATTCGCTGTCCGACCCACAGCTATCTGTTCGACCTCAAAACCGGTAGTTGCCCACTCGGCAGACGCGAAGGCTGGGGCCCGCTTGCCGTGCACGAGTTAGAGATAAGTGATGGCTATGTGTGCGTCGAAATTGCGGATTGAGTGAAGCCGCCATCGAAAGCGGCTGCTTGATCGACAACCGGCACCGTCCGCGACCGCGCGGGTTTGAATAAAATCTGAGGAGAACAACGATGACTGATCTGGACGTGATTATACGTGGCGGCATGATTATCGATGGCCAACGGACCCCGCGTTACCGGGGCGATATCGGCATCAAGGACGGTCGCGTCGAAGCCATTACGGGAATGGGCGGTTTATCGAAAAAAACCGCGCGCGAGGTAATCGATGCCGAGGGCCTCATCGTTGCACCCGGTTTTGTCGATCTGCACACACACTACGACGCGCAGGTTTTCTGGGACCCCTACTGCACAACCGGCGGCTGGCATGGCGTGACCTCCGTCGTTATCGGCAATTGCGGGTTCGGCATTGCACCGGTCCGCGAAGAGGGCCGCGACCGCGCGATGCTCGCCCTGACCCGCAACGAGGCGATCTCCTACGATGCCATGTCGGCGGCGCTCGCCTGGGACTGGGAAACGTTTCCGGAATTCATGGATGCGCTCGAGCGCACGCCAAAAGGGATCAATATCCTTACTTATATTCCCCTGTCCCCGTTAATCGCCTATGCCATGGGCGGGGTCGATAAAGCCAAGACCCGGCGCCCCACCGCGGACGAAATGGGCCTGATTAAAACATTGATTTCCGAAGCGATGGACGCGGGCGCCTGCGGCATCTCCTCGCAAAACCTCGGCGAATCTTCGGTTCAGCGCGACTATGACGGCACCCCGAACGTTACCGACATCATGCATTTCGACGATTTCCTCGACATCGTTTCCGTGCTGAAAGATAAGGGACGCGGCGTGGTGCAGGTGCTGGGATTGACCCCGAAGCAAACTGAACGCGTGTGCGAAGCAAGCGGCGCCCAGGTCATCTATAACGTGCTCGCGCTGGAGTGTGATCAGCACGGCATGAAAACGGAAGGCTCGTGGGAAGGGTTCACGGACTGGATGGAACGCGCGAACCGGCGTGGTCTGAAAGTCAGCGCGCAAACCGTAACCACGGGAATCGATTTCACCTACACGTTCGAGGACTGGAACCTTTACGACTTCAGCCCGCACTGGCGGGATCTGTGCATGGGCACAACCGCGGAAAAACTCGAGAAGATGCAGGACCCGCAACGCCGCGCCGCAATCAGGGAGGAATTCGATGCCGTTGCGCACCTGAGCCGCGATCAGATCCGCGCGCAGACCGACAGTGAACTCGTCGCGACCGGTCTCGTGCAGTTCAGGACGCTCGCCGACAATACCGTCATCATGGTCGACAACGACGACCTCGTGAAATACGAAGGCATGACGATCCGGCAAATCGCGGCCGCGGAGAACAAGCATATCTGCGACGCGATTCTGGACATCGCGGTGGCGGACGAGCTGAGAACGACATTCGCGACGCCACCGAATCACTACGACCCGAACGACATGAAAAAACTGCTGCAAAAGCCGTACACGATCCCGGGTATCTCCGACGGCGGCGCGCACATGAAATTTTCCGCGTTCGGACGTTACGGCACGGAATATCTCGTGCACTACGTGCGCGAAGGAAAAATGGTCGATTTGGAATACGCGCACTGGCACCTGAGTTCCATTCCGGCGCAATACGCGGGATTACATGATCGGGGGGTGATTCGGATCGGCAGTCCGGCCGATATCCTGGTCTACGATTTCGACGAACTCGGCTGGACGGAAACCGAAAAAGCTTACGACCTGCCGGCCGGCGACTGGCGCCGGATCACGAAAGGTGTGGGCTATCGTTACACGCTCGTTAACGGCGAAGTCACGTTCGTCGACGGTAACGATACCGGCGCGACCCCCGGCCACTTGTTGCGCAACGGGCACGCCTGACGCACCGCGACAGACCAGGTTTTCGATTACCGTACCAGCCCGCGGGTGGTGCGGCCCGTTGTCACCGGTCGCGCGCCACCGCGCGCCCGGCAGGCTTCAGGCGCGGGCTGCGGGCGCAGCGGTCGCGGCGGAGGAATGACGATACCGTCACGGCGGGTTGGCACGCGCCGGACAACGGAATATTTCCTCAGCCATCAACAATGCAGCGCGCAGCAGGCCGAGTTCTACGAAGTGATCAAGCCAGCGTGCGTTGCCGAACAAGCGGCGACAATCGCACTGTGACCTGCCCAGGGGGCCCCGCCGTCGCCGTTGGCGCGGTGAAGGGTTTGCTGCAATCGACGTTCGGCCAAACACTGCAAGCACAATCGCGGGCGCTCGCGAATCGTTCGCGCCCCGACGATGCTTGGGATGCAACTAATGCCGTGCAGGAAAAGCGCGCATCGGTGTTCCGCGACCATTGAGTGCCTGGCGCAGGCTCGCGAGGTAATCCGCCAACAACTCGGCGCTGCCCGCGCGATAGTCGCGAAACACGGCAACGAGGTGGAAATGGCGCCGTGACAGCCGTCGGTGCCGGACAACATGGCAATCGATGGCGAATGCATGGGCGCTTTCGGGCGGCGCGAATCCGAGCGTGCACGTGCGTGGAAAATGCGCCTGCCCGAGCAGTGCGCCGATCAGGGTTTCATCGCAGCTGAGCGTAAGACTATCCGCTGACAGTTCCACACATGCCGTTTCAAACTCGCTGGCGCGTCCGTCCAGCGTGACGCTGACGTTCACCGGAAAGACCAGCGGATACCGTCGGTGTGCTCTCTTGTTCATGACCATCATTTCGTCCGGGCCCAGGCGTGACGCAACTCTGTCCGGTTATCGGCTGCGGCGGCGAAAAAATGACCATATGGCGGCAAAAAGCGGGAACCATTCCCGGTATCGGGCGATTTAGCGCCGAAAATGTGATCACTTACCGCAAACCCCGGGCGCAGCCAGCGTGCGCCAGGATCACGCGAGCAGCAGGCCGTCGGGCTGACGGAATTCGGCCGGGGGCGCCGCCCGCGGCTATGAATCGCTCATCCCGGGCGCATCGCGAGCCTGTAACAGCTCGGCCACGAGCGACTCCAGGCGCGCGCTGTGCGGCCGCGATCCATCCCGGCGCACGGTGTCGAATTCACTGACGAGACTTTTTCGCAGCGCCGGATCGATAGCGTTTGCCCGGTGCCCGCCGTCGGCGACCGCCATCACGATCGCATCGCGACGCGCGTGATTGCGCTCGGCGATCGCCTCGTGGTGCAACAACGCACGGCCAAGCAGGATCCATGGCAGGTTCGCATCGCGAAACGGCCCCACGGTGATTTCCCGCGACCCGAGCGATTGACCGAGCACTTTCGCCTTGCCGAGCCTGTCGCCACCAAGTAATGCCGACAGGCCACCGACGATCGCGCTGATCCCGGTCACGGCGAACAGGGACGCCCCGCCGAGCGCGAGATCGACCGCGCCGCCGGCAATCGCGCCGGACATCGCGCCGGTCGCGACCAGTTGCGTGCGCGACAAGCCGAACAATTGTTCGCTCTCGGAAGAGAACAGATCGGAATCGATAATCCCGGGTGCGCCGTCCGCCCACACAGCGCCCTCGTGGCGGTAAATCGCTTCGACTTCGCGCCGGACTTTCTGTTCGCGCTCGGCCAGGCGCTTGCGCAGGCGGGCCTGCGCGTTCGCAATCACCGGGGCGGGGTCGGCGTCTTCGGCGATTCGCTGCGTGTGTTGCAGCGTCAGGGCATCGACGATCAGCGACGCGATCGCGCGCGCGGCGCGTTCGCGACGCCGGCGGTAGTCGTCTTCGAGCGCGGACACGGCGCGCGAGATCGCGGCTTGCCACGGCGGGTGCAGTTCGCCAAAACTGCGCAACAGCGTGAAGCGCTTGCTGCGATCCGCATGGAGCGCGTCGAAGACCCTCACGATCGAAAAATACTGGTCCAGCGCCCGTCGCCATTCCTCGATGTGATCGCCGTTCGCAATCAGGTTAATCAAAGCCATGCGCGGACGCCCGGTCCAGCGCAGGATCTCCATTTCCGGCTCGTACTCCGCACCATACGGTCGCGAACCATCGACGACATAAAGTATTCCCGCGCCTTGTGTGATCGGACGCAGCAGTTCGACTTCGTCGTGAAAACGCGGATCGTCGCCATGCGCCGCGACGAAGCGCGCAACGGCCGCGGCACGATCCGCGGCGCCACCACTGCGTTCATGCAACCACGCGAGCACTTCGCGCGGGCGCTGGAAACCCGGCGTGTCGATCAGTTCGTACAGCGTCTCGCCATCAACCTGCAGCGGAAACGTACGCGCGGCCGTGGTGGTACCGGGGATAGGCGCGATCGCGACGGCGCCATCTTCGGACAGCGTCGAGACGATGCTGCTCTTACCCTTGTTCGGGTGGCCGACAACGGCGAAGCGCGGAATCACTGGACGTAGATCCCCGCATCATTGAGCCGCGAGAGGCTCGCCCGCCACACTGCGAGGTCTTGCGGCTCCGGTGACGCCTGCCCTTCACCGCATGGCTGGACCACGATCGAGGCGTCGGCGCCAAGGTGGTCGCGCAACGCCGTCAGGTAATCGTGCAGTTCCAGTAACGGCGGCTCCCAGGCCTTGGTGACGACGCGCACGATCCCGTGCGGTGCCGGCGGGATCCCCTGAATGCCCGCGCGGTCCTCGGCGGGACTGCGTTCGCCCCCGGCTTCGATCACGAGCGCACCGGTCGGCAATGCGGTGGGCGCAATCGCGTCGTTCCAGATCACGGTAACATCACCCTGAGCGTGACCATCAAACAGCGGCGCGACGTCGCTGGTCGTGGCCGTGGTGTGCTCGGTGCTCGTGGCGCCGGCGGCGATCTCCGGCGCCTCGAGGCGATCGAGCAAGGCTCGGACTTCGGGGTGGGCGAGCAGCAACGCGCGCTCGGCCGCGCGGGCCCGCTGGCAGGCAAACATGAATACACAGGCCCGCGGCGCCACCCCATAGGTAGCAATACACAGCGCGAGGAACCGCCACCATGGGGTGAGCGTCGCCGCGCTCAGCTCCCGTGTGTCCTGTTCCAGGCGAAAATAACGTGATTGCTCGATCACGCGAAGATCGGGTACCGCATCGGGTAGCCACGCGGACCATGGCATGGCGATGACATCGATGGCCTGGCGTAACTGTTGCGCATCGACGCTCAGGGTCGTGGACCAGGCAAACGCGAGATCACTGAAACTCGCCTTCAACAGCAACGTTGCGAGTGCGGTAATGGAAAATGCAAAGCCGAGTTGCTGCGACGACAAGGTAAACCGCCAGCGGAGCACGCGGTCACGCGCCTGGTCGGCGTGCCGGGTCGCGAAGAATTCATCCAGCGCGGGATGCTGCCGCCGCAAAAACCCGAGCACGATGTGGCCGGCATTCGTTTGCCCGCCGAAACTTGCACTCGACCACAACGGCAAGGTCACAGACGCAACGAGGAATACAAGCGGCAGCGCGACGAGCAGGCCGAATGCAACCAGGATATTGATCGGGTCCGAACCATCGTAGCGCAGTACGGCGGCAGCAAGGCCGGCGCCGGACAAGCCGCCCGCGACAACCATGATCAAGCCGAGCCGGCGCAACAGGCGCGTCACGGCCGCGCCCCGCTCCGACGCGCCGGTGTCTGCCCTCACGGCGAGCCACCAGTGCAATACGCGCGCCGCCGGAGTAAGACCCGTCGCGCCGCGCCCGATCGCGCGATCACGGTGCACCCGTTCCGCCCACGGCGTCTCGCGATCCCGTTCGAGCCACAGGGGAATATCAATCGCTTCGACGAGCGACGGTTGCGACACGGTCACGGCGGGCAAGGGGTTTCGATCCGAAAATGCGGTAATGCCAAACAGTTTACTGAATTCGGTGGGGAAATAACCGGGGCTTCCGATAGCGCACGGGACACACGCTGTGGAAATCGCGGGCACTATTACTTCTCACCGGCACGTAGCGGTGTCAGTAACAACCGTGCGGCCCGGGCGAACCGCGCGCGGAATGAAATCACTCGCCTGGCAGCCGGCACTCACTCGCGGCACACCCCGCGCGATAGCGCGATTTCGCTCCTGGCGATGCTGCGGCAACGACGTTCGCGAGGCATGGTTCACACAAGGTGCCCGGGGCAGGATTTTCCGCTTCGCCGCGATTTGCAGCCCGGGCCCGTCGACAGGCCCGGAGGTCGCGTTACCGGGCACGCCGGATCCCCAAGAACACCACGGACGATCAGATAGTTAGGTCTGTTCATGCACGCTGTGCCGATTAAAGATCGGGTTGCCATCGACCGTTAAGCAGGTGTGGCGGATCGGTAAATCGCGACGTCGATACGTGCACCGACAGGCAATCACGCGATCCCCGCCACCGGGGAGCAATCTGCAGTGCGTTTATTCACATTAATCACTTTCGGTGTCGCCGTGTTCGTGAACGCCGCAGCCGCGGAAATTACTGTCATTACGACAGATAGCCGGGGCGAACACATCAGCGACGCGGTCGTTTCCTTTACCGCGCCCGGGAACCGTCACGCCGCGCCACCCGGTGAGGCACTGATGCGTCAACGCAACAAGGATTTCGAACCGAAGGTCCTCGCGGTAGCCACGGGTACGTCCGTACGTTTTCCTAACGAGGATCCGGTGCTGCATCACGTCTATTCGTTCTCCCCGGCTAAATCGTTTGAACTCGACCTCTACAGCAATGACACCGAACCCACCGTCGAATTCGACGTTGCCGGGGTGGTTATCATCGGCTGCAATATTCACGATGAAATGCGGGGATACATCTATGTCACCTCAGCCAGCCATTTCGGCGCGTCGGACAACAACGGCGAGATCCGTTTCGACGGGCTTCAAGCCGGCAATTACGAGCTGCGTATCTGGCATCCACGCATGGCATCCGGCACCGATGTGGATGTCAGTATCTCGCTGATGCACGATGCCAGCGAGCGATTGCATGTTGCGCTTGATTTAACCGTCGACCACACAGACCAGATCGACGCCTACGAACGCGGCGGATACGAATGAACCAGCGTCTGCAAGGTTACGGCGGTACAAGACTCGGCTCAGGTTTGATCCCGGCTCGCGATGAACAATTGCTGTGCGACGCCAGCGCAACCTGCGCGCGCGGCGGCATGCATCCGGCGACGACACACCCGGCCGTTCGCATCTTCGCCCGGTTGTTCGCCCCTCTCATACTCACCAGCGCCAGCGTGGTCGCAACCACAACGCTCGAAGTACGGGGTTTCGTCGATGCCGGCGTGGTCGTAACGGACAGGTACCGAAGCTGGCTTGACGGCGGTATCGGCAAGGGGCGCTACGGCGCCGGAAGTGACGTTCAGCGCGAGTTGAAACCCGTACTGACGGAAGCTCAAGTGATTGGCAATCTCTCGTTCGGACGCGCGTGGCGGGTGCTCATCAATGCGAAGTACGATGATCAACAACGGCACCTCATCGACGTCGCCGAAGCATTCGTCGCTTACCGTAGCCCACCGTTTGCCGCACAACGCTGGCGCTTTCGTGCCGGGACGTTCCTGCCACCGTTTTCGCTCGAGAATCACGCCATCGGCTGGACTTCACCTTACACGCTCAACAGTTCCGCGATTAACGCCTGGATCGGTGAGGAAATCCGCATCAACGGTGGAGAATTCAAATGGCTTTTCACGCCGGGAAGTTTGCGCGTCGATGTTTTCGGGGCAGTATTTTTCGCCAACGACGGCGCCGGCAAGCTCCTTGCTGCGCGAGGCTTTTCCGTAAGCGATCGCGAACTCGCCCTGTTCGACCGGACGCCCTTGCCAAAATTACAGGCATCCCTGAAGAACCCGCGCGGACCGTTTGTGCCGCAAGCAAACGTGTTCGAGCCGCTGCACGAGATTGACGGCCGACCCGGATACTACATCGGCATGAACCTCGTTGATGAAAAGCACGGCCGCATCATGCTGGCCTATTATGATAATAACGGCGATCCTAAAGCGATTAATCGCACCGAAGGTCACTACGCCTGGGACACCCGGTTTGCTCTTGCGGGCTACCGCGGTAACGTGTGGCGCGACGTCACTTTTATCACGCAAGTTCTGTACGGTGTGACGATCGGCGGGCCGCGCCTGGCCTTGACGGGCAAGCACCTTAACGAATCGACGTATTTCGCGGGCTACGGCCTGCTGGCCAGGCAGAGCGGAAAATTATCGTATGCAGTGCGCGGCGATTACTTCGAAATGCAGGACCACGACCGCATGCGGTTCATTTACGACGGCGCGGAAAATGGTTACGCGGTAAGCCTCGCCGCATCGTACAAGCCACGACCGACCTCCAAAATCACTGCCGAATTGCAGTACCTCGATCATGCGCGCGCGGTCCGCGTCTACGGCGGGCAGCCCCGACGCATCGACGAATTTACATTTCGCCTGAACCACCGCTGGTTTTTCTGAACCACTGCAAGCCCGCCAAAAGAAGTGGCCGCGTGGGGGCTGCACGCCCGGTTCGCGTCATCAATCAACACGAGCGGCTGTCACTGTTGGCGCGCGCAGCATCGCGCACCTTAAAAAAGCCCGGCCCGGTTGCTATCTTGTCACTGCCCGACAGAAGGTTATCAAAGGAGAATTCGTTGCAAACCGACGAACGAGAACTGGCCCTCGGATTATTCATGCCGAACTGTTCAAACCTGTCCGCGATCTCGACGTACCGCATCGTCGAGGACGAGTGGCCTTACGCCACGAACAAGGCCATTGCACGGGCCGCCGAAGCGGCCGATTTCCGGCTGCTGTTTCCGGTGAGTCGCTGGCGCGGCTTCGGTGGCGAAACGGATTACCTCGGCACCTCGCTCGAAACGATGACCTGGGCTGCCGGGCTGCTCGAGGCGACGTCACGGATCAGGATTTTCTCAACCGTACACGTGCCCGTGTTTCATCCTGTCGCGGTCGCGAAAATGGGCGCGACGCTCGATCACATGAGCAACGGGCGCTGGGGCCTGAATCTCGTCAGCGGCTGGAGCGAGAGCGAATTCGGCATGATGGGCATTGCGCTGGACGAGCACACGGAGCGCTACGCGCGCACGGCGGCATTCATCGAGATCCTGCGCGGTTTATGGACCCGGCCCGCGGGCACGTTCAACCACGAATCGAAATGGTATTCGATCAAAAATGGCTACTCGTTACCGCAACCGCCGCGGCAACCGCCGATTGCGAACGCCGGTTCCTCAGAGGACGGCAAAGACATGACAGCGCGGCACTGCGACTGGTCGTTTCTTTCCACCCCGTCGATCGACGCAACGGCGGGCATCGTGCACGACATCAAGTCCCGGGCCACAGCCCTTGGTCGCGAGGTCAAGGCCGCGGCGTTTCCGTTTGTACTTTGGCGCGATTCCGCGGATGAGGCCCATGCGGAGGTCGCCCGGATTATCGAACACAAGGACACCGTTGCGGCACAGAACTGGATGGATGGCACGTCAATCGGCAGTGGCTCGTTCGATCAATTCACGCTCGACATGTTCACTGTCGGCGCGGGCGCGGTGCACGTGGTTGGCACCGCGGAACAGGTGGCAGAAAAACTGAAGCACCTCTACGACGGCGGGCTCGATGCGGTGTTGATGATCTTTCAGGCTTACCTGAACGATACGCACCGCTTCGCCCGTGAAATTTCACCGTTGTTGCGCGAAATGGGTGTAATCGCGGGCCACCCGCGCTAGGAAACGCTTGCGGACACCGTCGCCATAGAGTTTTCCGGAGAACCGGAAAGCGTTGATGATGGCGTATAGTATGTAAACTTCGGTTACGAATACGAACCGGGCTATAAGAAAATATTATCACGCGAGTACCGCATGAACCCGAGAACCGTCCGCGCATCAGTGCCGTCCGGCCTGGCCACCGCAGTTTTGATCCTTTGCTGCCTGAGCAGCGTAAGCATGGCAACGGACGATCTCGGCGTTGAACCGGGGGTTGCCCCTCGACTCGCTGGCGCAGCGCTCGTCGAAGCGCTGCAGCATGGTGGCTACATTCTGTATTTCCGCCACGGTTTGACCGACCACGATACCTACGACAGCGATCGAAACAATCTCGACAATTGCGCTTCGCAGAGGCTCTTGTCAGACGCAGGACGACAACAGATGCGTACGATTGGCGAGGCAATCAGGCAGTTGAATATCCCGATCTCGACGGTGATCAGCAGCCCCTACTGCCGTACCGTTGAGACGGCCATACTCGCCTTCGGACACGCAGTTAAAGACGAGAACCTGAAACACACCGTGACTGCGAGCAAGCAAGAGGCGGAACAACAAAGTCTCGCCTTGAAAGCGCTGCTTTCCACGCTGCCTGTTGCGGAAGGAACGAATACCGTTGTGTCCGGACATACCGGTAACTTGCAGGAAGCAACCGGCATTTGGCCGAAACCCGAAGGTGTCGCGATAGTATTCAAACCGCACGGTGACGGTGAGTTTCATTACGTGGCAACCATCCCGCCGCAATACTGGTCGATGTGGCTGGCCGAGCGTTAGCGGTAGGCCCCAATATGCCCACCCGACACCCCCTGACGAAGCTCTACCCTGAGCCCCGCTGATGCTGGCCGAGCGTCTGACCCGCGCCTTGTCCAACCTGCCAATTCGCAGGAAATTTTTGCTCGTCCCCGCCATCTTGACGGTGATGCTTCTGGTTGCCGGTGCCTATGCACTCAACAGTCAGCAACAGGCATCCGGAATACTCGCGCAGGTGCATGACCGCGACGTTCCGAAAATGCGTGAGTTGTCGCAACGTTTCTCCGCGTTCTCCACGAACCACGTGCGGTTCATCAACCTGCTTGCATCCACGCTGAAACAGCCCACCAGCGAGGGCGACATCTATGCCCAGGGGCGCAAAAACATCATCGCGACGAACGAAATCATAGAACAACTCGAAACCCTTGCCGGAACGTTTTCCCTGCAGGGCACACAGCACGAAACCCACCGTAAACTGCTCGAAAAACTGATTGATTACCGCGACCAGATGGGCTCGGCGATCCTGATGTCCTCCGTGGAATTGAAGCTGATTGCGCAGGTCGCCTTGCGCGCCAATGAAGCCTACGACCAGGCGAACACATTATTTTTGCAGTTCGTCGATGCCGTACAGGAAGACGCGCAGGACAGTATCAGTCTTCTGCACGACAATTTAGTGGCGCAGACGCAAAATATTTACACGATCCTGGCGTTGCTGTTTGTTGCCGTCCTTGCCTTGTCACTGTATCTGTCCAGTGTATTCGCCGCCGATTTGAAGCGCGCAATCAAGCAGCTTGCGCGCTTGAGTGGCGGTCAAACCGACGTGGATGTCGAGCATCACGATCGCGCCGATGAGTTCGGTGAAGTGAACCGCGCAATCACGGTGTTCAGGGATACCACTATCGAGCGTAACAAGATTGAAGACGACCTGAAAAATGAAATCAAAGAGCGTATTCGTATAGAACAATCGCTACGGATCAGTGAAGAGCGCTTTCGTACACTGTACGAGGATAATCCGCTCATTTTGTTTACGGTGAACGAGCAGGGCCAGATCCTGTCAATCAACCGACAGGGCGCCATGCAAATTGGTTTTGATGCAAACGAGCTGATTGGAACCTCCGTACTGCAGTTAGTCATGCAAGAAGATCGGGACGATGCGTTGAGTATGATCCAGCAGTGCGCGCAATCACCCGGCACCCGACACCAGCGGACCCTGCGGAAAAGCCACAAAGATGGCAATGTGATCTGGCTGCGTGAAACCGGGCAAACCATCCGCAACGGCAGCAGCCCGGTAATGCTGCTCGCGTGCGAGGATATTACCGAAGCCCGCGTGCTATCCGAAAAGCTCTCCTACCAGGCCACGCACGACAAGCTCACCGGGCTCGTTAACCGATGGGAATTTGAACGGCGCCTCGCTCGAACACTGGCCACGTCGTCCGAAAACAAGAGCGCTCACGTGTTGTGTTACGTGGACCTGGACCAGTTCAAAATAATCAACGACACCTACGGTCATGCGGCCGGTGACCAGATGCTGAAACAATTGAGCAGCGTGTTGCAGGGGAATATCAGAAATCGCGACACCCTCGCGCGGCTTGGTGGTGATGAGTTCGGGATCTTGTTCGAACACTGCGCCTTGTCCAACGGCTGGCGCGCGGCGGGCGTGCTGCTGCAGGAGATTCAGACGTTCAGGTTTCCATGGGAAGGTCGTGAGTTTCGCATTGGCGCAAGCATCGGCCTGGTCGAGATCAACGAGAACTCACCTTCAGCCGATCAGATTTTGTCTGATGCGGATACGGCGTGTTACGCGGCGAAAGAGCAGGGTCGCAACCGAATTCATGTCTACATGGCCGACGACGCCAGGATGAACGAACGTCGCGGTGAGATGCGCTGGGCGACGCGCATACCACAGGCATTGGACAACAATCAGGTCGACCTCTACTACCAGCGAATCCAGTCTGCCTCGCCAGCCGATGTTTACGATTATTACTTCGAGATCCTGATCCGCCTGCGCGACGAAGAAGGACGGCTCGTCCCGCCAGGCGAGTTCCTGCCGGCGGCGGAACGCTACAACCTGTCGGCGAAACTCGATCAGTGGGTAGTTGCTACTGCGATCGACGAGCTGCAACGAATCAACCCGCTCGGCACCCTGAATCTCTGCTGCGCGATCAACTTATCCGGGCTGTCCTTAGGTGATGAGGAGTTCCTGGCGTTTATTTCGGACAAACTCGACAGCAGTGGCATCGCCCCGCACTCGATCTGCTTTGAAGTTACCGAAACCGCCGCGGTGCTCAACCTCGCCCAGGCAAAAGAATTCATCACCACACTAAAACGCAAGGGCGTTCTGTTTTCCCTCGACGATTTCGGTACCGGCCTGTCGTCGTTCGCGTATCTGAAAGAACTTCCGGTAGACACGCTGAAAATAGACGGCGTGTTCGTCAAGGACATAAACACCGATCCGATTCAGTTGGCGATGGTTAAGTCGATCAATGAAATCGGTCACGTCATGGGGATCAAGACAGTCGCGGAATTCGTCGAGACCGCGGAAATAGCCGAAACGCTGAAAGGAATCGGCGTTAATTATCTTCAGGGCTACCATATCGCTCGCCCGCTTCCGCTCGCCGACTTTCTCGCAACTGAACAGTCAGCGTAGATCCGAGTTACGTCCGGATTCGACCCGGCCACCGCGTTCGAATTTACCCCGCACATGAGCGAGAGCTTTTTTCGGCGGCGGCGGCGACTCACACTCGTGTTCCTTGCACTCTACTCCCGGGTCTTGGGCTCAGTTCCCCGTTGCCCCGGTTCCTC
>JAULKQ010069358.1:0-21607 GCA_032356285.1 Smithsoniella earleae | reverse complement strand
ACCGCTAGATAGCTCTGCCCGCTTGCTGCCACTTGCTGCGCAGTTCACTCACATACTCTAAGTTTAAGAACGTTATCTACTCAAGCAAGAAAAGTTGTAGTGGAAGCTACCATAGGCTGCAGGAATCACTCGACGATATGTACGTGGAGGCTCGAAAGCGCACAGAACGTTTATCAGACATTGCCAGTGACAGCTCCCGTGAAGGCAAGGTTGGATTTGCTCATATACGTGGTATTTCAGAAAAATTTTGCATTGGCCGGATGGGAGTGGGTCTGGATGACTCGGTAAGTAATATCCCTGATAATTTCTGCTTTGTGGGTCTGCGAACTTTAACTTCGCACAATTTGACATATTCTTCGTACTTTCTGGTGTTTGGGTAGAGCTTCGCGTTTATGCAGCTAATGTTAGGAAGATTTGTCTACAGTCAGTGCTGTACAAATCAAAGTGGGTTACATAGATTCTCAACTTCCGACTTACAGATGACCGCACGGTTGCTCATACCAGTCGCTTCTCAACGGACTCGTCTATAAGCAGACAAGCATAAACTCTCGTTTTATCCCAGCTCCATAATATTTCGCTTCATTAAATCAACTACTTTCGCCGAGGTCTGCAGAGATGCTCGTCTGAATTGGGTTACGTACAAGAATTTTATTCGTGCTTCTGTATGTTGTCAAGTATTCGTATTGACATCAAAAACTGTTTGCAGAATAGACACACATGTGCTGGTACGCTAGCAAGGACTATGGCACAGTGCATTGTGCACCCTTTTGACACTGTCAAGACGAGAATGCAGGTATGCGTTGTTGTTAACCTGATTTGAAACGAACGAATCAGTGACTGACTATTGCAAGCGCACACACATGCGCTACTGAAGTCGATGCATTGTGGATTTGTGATTTATTATATGTAAGATAATATCAAAGCGTATGTGTGGGTATCCTGATTTCCGTTGCATCAAATAGATGTCAACACCTGTCTCATTCCGTCTTCGCTGTTGGGGCATTTTGAATTTCTCATTTAACCGTTGACAATTCAAAACAGTGAAAAGGAATTCGGTTTATAGGTAGAGGAGTCTCGTAGCTATGAATTAAAGTCGTGGAAGGACGCAGTATCAAGGAAGGGTGCGCTGATACGGCTGCCATGTATGCGGTTGAGCTTCCAAAACTTGGTCCCTTTCGGCATCCGCGACGTTTATCGCGGTTTGGCGGCTTCGTTTTGGGGGACGATACCTGTTGCAGTGATATACTTCGCTACGTATGAAAGTACGACTCGCACCTCTAATGGAGTACGTGGCACAAGAACAGTTAACGCGGACAGGAAGTCCGTATGTGACCACCCTTAGTCCCGTCAAACCCACCTCCACTTTGATCAATATTTTTCCTATCATTTCCAGGGCGTATACACTGTCCAGACACTGTACGTGCAACTGGGTTCGCAATGCCAGATTCTATTCACCGATGGGCTACTTTGGCCCACAGTCCCATACAATGAACATACTCACCCAGTATTAGAATCTTGCAGCGCTACTCAGTAAGTAGCTTTGGGTAATCAGTCAACACTGCTGTTTCCTTCATCCATCGGCTGATTCACGCCTCAGATGGTTGGAAATTCAGATCCAAGAATGCCTGCTTAGATGCGCATAAAAATCGTGTATGAACGATAGGATTTGTTTCTCGAGACAAATCCAGGGCAAAATCATCATTCAGAGCTGTTGGGCACCTTGCCCTGAAATTGTACAGCACGCATGTAGTTAATATTCCTCATTCGATATTGCAAAAGTCAGTGACTCTCGTGTGTGCGCAGGGATCAAAGTACAGATGGAGAAACTCCAGTGGGGTCGTTACGTCGTTCATCCCGTGTGCGGCACGGTTGCTGCGGTAGCATCCGCACTGGTCCGAGTGCCTACAGATACAATACGCCACAGAGTCCAAGCTTACCTGCATACAAGTGTTTCTGCTGCCATTCCTGAGATTCACCGAACTCAAGGCTTCCGTGGGTTCTACAGCGGATTCGGCCCAACATTAATTCGAGACGTCCCGGAGCTAGTTCTGCAATTCGGGGTGTACGAGATGCTGCGGCGAGCGACTGTAGCTGTAATAAGGCGTCACCCACATGACTGTACAGGCACGGAAACTCAATTGACCACCTTGCAACATTTGATCCTCGGCGGGTTAGCTGGCGCAGCATCGTGCATACTAACCATGCCTATGGACGTGCTCAAAACAAAGATCCAGTGCGGTGGCACTCAGCTCCTTGCGGATGGTGCTATGAAAACTTTCTTCAAGATTGCACTCCAAAATCCTAGTGTCCTGGTACACGGTATGGTACGAATCTTGTTCCTCTTGATACAACTTACAACCTGGCCTGCCAACACAATGCAAGCACCTGCACATGGTAATATCACTGATCAACAACATCAATAATACAGGAAGCTGATTTCAACACCCTGAATAGTTCAGTGCAGCTTTATTGTTTGTATGCTTTGTTGCATCTTGGTACACTTTCCAGCCACGGCAAGGGCTGGAATTTACATACATATTTGTTGCCACCTTTTTTTGGAAACCCAATAAGAAACTATACTAGATCTCTGACTGTTGTTCACCAATGTTGAAAGTATGTGTACGCCATGAGCAGCTAGAAAAAACTGGTCTATGAAGGACCGAAATAACATGTAGTTTCAAGCTATTTGATTACACCAGAAGGAATTTAAACAGTAGTACCGGTGATCAGAGAGAACTGTTCCAGACAGGGATGCTAGAATTGCTTTCTCTGGACTTATTGAGTTAAAAGTGACGAATTGGCAGTCTTTATGAATATGCTTGCCCCAGAAATATACACTTAAAACTTGTTAGTGTTGGGACCCCAATATCTTCAACTATTTGTTGCTAAATTGTGCTCGAATTCCCACTTTCAGATATCCCAAGTTGACTGGTTTGCACAATACTCCAATGCGGTAGCTTGACGCGCAGTATTTACTAGTTTTTTGCAAACGGGTTTCCTTCGAATACTCTCTCTGATGATCTGCAATGGAAGGCTAAAGCTAGTCTCAATCTAAACTGGCATTACAATTACCTAGTACAAGACATAGAATACACTAACGTATTGATTCAGTTCAGTTACCGATTCAGTCCGTGCTGATGGAGTGCTTACCTGTATATGCGTGACAGTGTGTATGTGTACAGGGACCACGAATGCTGCAGCAATGTATTATGTCATCGGCTTTTTTTAGCTTGTTCGAGTTTTGGAAAGCTCAACTGAAACCGGCAAGTGCGCGCCAAGAAGATGATAGGCAGCTGCGGCAGAAACTTTACGACAAGCGCCGTGAACATATTTGGAAGCGCCAGTTCACCTTCGAGTAATTGAAGTGCCAGTATTGCGAGCCATTGGGCAACTGCTATTTAGTCCTTGTTTACAAGACGAGCAGATTTTCTTGTGGGACTTCGCATGCCTACTCCTAATTGTCATACGTATTTTATGACCAGTACTGTCTCTTGACTTCACAAGAGAGATTTCCTAACTGATCACTCTGTTAGTGCATTATGGTGTCACACTTGTAGATTATGCCCGGTGTCAGGGTTGAGTACCATAGGCACAAGTATTCAGATGTTAAAGGATTTTTTTACATCGGCATGTGGCTGCCCAGTCGTAAGGTAAGTTCAGAGATTCTCAGAATGTGACCAACCTAATAATTCCTCTCAGGACTTTCCATCAGATGTTTCATTTTTCACGTAGTTGTTAGTTATAGCAAGGACTGGTAAACAGTGTATGACATACCCAAACTGCACAAAGAGCACAGAAATCTAACGTTATGCTGCCAAAGCGAAGTGTAATTCTAGGTTCAGGTCACTTCATTGAACTCTTCATTTTTTCCAGACTGGCCGTGGTTGCTATTCAAGTTCTGTCAGTGTTCATTGTGCGCTTTTTTAACTTCACTACTGCAGGGGAGATGAACTGAAAACAGTGAGGTCTGGTGGTGGCTTCGTGTGTAAGAGCACAGTCAAAATTTAGACTCCAAATCTTTGACTCGCGTGGTCTTACTCAATAGTGCGTTGACAATAATAAAGCATTCTGACTCACGTTCTGGACTAAAGCTGTAATTGATTGATGGATTAGACCAGTCAACGCCCAACCATTATATAATTACGAAATCACTAGTCACCGTGAAACCATAGGTTTGACAAGCTGCGCATGTAGCTTGTGCTTGAAGATTAGCAACGTTACAACGTGAGGAGTAGTATCAAAGTCCCAGCATTGAAGAGCTGTGTTTGCGCTGTCTTTGTGACAAGGGCTATTCATGATGGCACAAAACAGGTTTCGTGCTTTCTCATGTGGGTGCATTAATACGAGAACCGTTGTGACAAGATCACCAGGGAATCTGGGAATAGCTAGTTTGGTGTCACACTGTTGACTTTCTTCCATGCCTTGTCAGCGTTGATTGTTTAACCGTGCACTGTGAGCTCTTCGAGATTTGAAGTGCAGGGCATTGTATACATAGTCGATCTGTTAATCGTCTTCACATGGGAAACCCACAGACACTAATTCAGCGTGCATATCCTGAACCAGAAAAGCGAGGTCTATGATGGCTACTTCGGTATTGACTACGGTTATCATCATAGCCTGCTCGTGATCTTCCCGGCCGCCGTGATGACCTCAACAGATTCCAAATTCTTGACGTGAAATGGACATGCAATAAACCTGCACGTCAATACAGGGCGTGAGTTGCACTGGAAAACATATTTTTGACTGTAAATCACATGAGAGAAGATTATTGACAGTAAATCGAAATGATTCCAACTGTTAGTCAACTTGCAGCCCTCTGAGTATATTAGCTTGATTTGTTTTGCATATGTTTTTTCATGCCGCAGTGAACTGTTTCTCACGGAGTGCGTTGTAAGACGATCCTTGCCACACATGGCAGTCAACATTGTGAATATCAGACGGTTGAAATGCTGTTTTCGAATTACAGTGCTGGTTTTGTCTTGGTCGTTATCCATAATATCAACGTCACTACGTCGTTAACAAGCAGCTGCGATGACAATGATATTAGTAATATCCTGAAAACGAAAGCCATACTCTGTGGTTGGATGTCCCGATATTTAGATTTGGTCTACCCTGAACTATTTCGTAAACAAACAGCCTTGCTCCAACAGCCTTTTGGTCCTTGAATATAGTGATAATAAGGAAGGTGTTTTGGTGTTCCAGATGGCAAACATGCCAGATTCACGTTCACAGTTGCGATATAATTTGTGAGAAGTGTTGTTTGGCTTGACTATTCACTGAGGAAAAGGTTCCTCGCACAGTTACTATTGATCCAGGCACAAAATCTCACCTGCCAGAATGCCGCAAAGGTGCCCAACAAACGATGCTCTTGGAGTGATCAACTGAATCGCTATCAGTTCCACCCACGCCACTGCCTGTATATGAAACCTGAAATGTTGCAGATAGCAGAATGTAGCTTGGGAACTAATCATACAGAAGGTTCTCGATGTCAAATATCACGAAACATCATAGATGCTCAGAGAATTATGTAGAAGAGCTTCAGCCCATGTGTCGCATGTACAGCACCCCACAACGCCTTAGTTTATTCCCTGTGAGAAAACATGAGATTTCCAAGCGCACATGCGATCAGGTTGTGCGCACCTTAGGTGGGAGTGTAAGGACGCCCAGGCCAGGGACAGAAACATGTTGCCACCTTAAGTTCCCATGGTTGAGAACTACCTTAAGCCCAAATAAAATACCCGAGAATCCCACGGCGCACGTGTTGTAGTACCCGCGGTTGGTATATGGATTGTTTGGCGCTACTTTGTGGAGTGCAGCCCACTGGATGGCGCAGTAGATCACCTGCAAGCTATAGAACTGCGTGAGCTGTGTCCTGTGAAAAATTCACCTTGTGCTACGCTTGATTTTTTTTTCCGCGTTGTCTGCCCGGTTGAACTGCGCACTTTTCTTTACAAAGCGCTTGGTGAAGGGGAATCCAGGTAATATATTCTGAGAGTTCATTATATGAATTGTGCATGCAGGAATTGCAACAAGTGAGGACGAACCTGTTCCGAGAACCACAGCTCGCTAATTAGAAATAAGAATTTGGCACTCCCAAGCGCAGACTCCAGCTGTGCGCCCTTGAAAAGAAGCGACGCCATATTATAGTAGAGGTGTAGTGCGTCGGCATGGATGATGGCACTCCAAAAAAGCCTTCCATATTCGCCATACTGCACTACAAGCTTCTTCTTAGCAATCAGTAGCAGAGATGAGTCATGCGCGATAACAAACCCCGCGAATCGTGAAAATAGAAACCAAAAAGTATCATGTAGGACTTCATAGAACTGTTCATACTTAGCCCGCTATCGTAGATGTCAGTGTTGTGAGTCCATTCTGGAACGCGAGTCAGTGATTGAGAGTTTATCGGCAGAAATTGCGATTAGCGTACTCTTATCACCGCAGCTGGTATAAGTCCTCCTTCTGCCGGGGATGGTATAAGAGAGACAAGTTGCGCAACCTCGAATGGCAGATCTCTTCGCGGAATGGTTGGTAATGTGTAGATAGCATAGTTCACTGTACGGCACACGCTTTCTTCAGTCAACTCGGACAATATCAATGGAGTGCTTGGTTAGTTCAATAAACGTACGCGCTATTAAGGCGAGGGTGATTGGGGGCTTGACGTCCAAAGCAAGTATCTGTACGTCAAAGACGAACTCTCAGTCGTTTGAGTAGGATGTGGTACAAAACAAATCATTTCGCTGCCGTTAGAAGACTCTCACCTGGCTCACCAATTGAGTTCCAAGAAATATAAGAAGCGAATTATCACCCGCACGATGGTTTTGTCGTCGATTGTACCGCCCCATTCACACAACTTAAACGTGAAGATGAGACACCGTGTAAAAGATACAACGATGAGAGTTCGAGATTTTATGTCTTTTTGTGGACAGGCTCAACGTCAGCATGTAAGGACTGCTAGGAAGATAAGTTGACGATGTCTACAACGAAGCTCCTCATCATGGCAAATGAAGGATGAGCTTCACAGGAGTGAGTGTCGATCAATTGTGCATCAAAATCAAAGAACCATTTGCACAGGGCAGGTGAAATATTCTTCCTAAGGCCTTCTCGTTGTGTTCAAAGGCTATTTGAACTCGTCAACATCGTCCACCTGCAGAACTCTTGACTGCAACCTATCGCGCACGCAGTACGCAATCTCAGTAACATGGTGTTTCGACAGCGATGACATGCAGTGCACACTGTGCTGCCATGCCATCGACTGTTGTAAATGGCCCGAGTGCAAGAGCGTTCGTTCAAATCACCGTAGAAGGTTCGACGCTCATACCAGCCCAGACAATATCCACAAGACAAGCACGTATACCGCCAGTATATTGAGACGCAAAATGTTACGAACAGCCACCCAGGCCAGCATGTGACCAATTATGAAGGGAAATTCACACAAGAGAATATCCCTTGCACAATATCAAAAAGAGCAACAGAATCTATACCTACTACGTATTCTCCTCTGTAAAAAGGTCTACCGTCTCCATAGACGTTTTTTGCTTTGGATATAAAGCCCAGTTTTGTCTCAGATCTGGTCAAGTCTTGCAAATAACATGAGTCTAGCAACCAAGCAACCTTCTATGTACTACACAACCTCGTAGTTGTAACACGTCCATTCATCCACTGCAGACTATGCTCAACCGTCACATCTGGTAGTGCTTTTACGGTGTTTTTGACACATCTAGGTGTTGTCCTTGGCTGCAGGATGAAGAACTGAATAACTCGCACTTACTAGCACGCCAGAACGATCACCTGCACCCAGGAGTGTATGTGAACGTGAAAGTAGCATTATAATTAGTGCTCATCCAAGTAATCACGAAAAAGCTGTTGTCTGATTGGGAGAACGAAACCTTTAGAAGTGTCCTGACAGATCATCAACCCAAACTCATCTTAGTCTCCCACAAGTTTTAGCTGTCTTGATAGAGTGATTCTTTGATAAAAAGATCTGGAACCTGGTGATGTTAATGCAGTGCAACTTTCAGGAGAGACATATGTCTATGTAGTCGTAAATTGACGTGGAATTGATATTTGTTGGTTGATAGTATCCTGTGGGAGACACGAGCGTGGAAGATACACCCCTCCCCCAAGTCAAGCTTGCTATATTGAAGAACAAATCCACTGCAACACTAGGTGGTGGTATCAAACACAACATATATCCAGCCAAACATCAATAACTCTTACAGCTGCACCATTGCTGATTTAAATTGTTATATTACACACCCCTATCAACACCAGTCCTGTTGAGACACAGACTACCTCTTGCTGCCAGGTATACCACTTTCCCTTGAGATCTATTGATGGAAATATGTGGCAATTTAAACAATGAGAACTGTTCTTTCTTGTTACTCGTCAAATGACCTGTACCTAGTCGGGATTGCGTGTTGAAATTGCAGCCTACCACTGCCATGGCTTGGGTAGATTCTGAGCTCGTTAAAAATGATGTTTTAAAGCATGCTACATCTCTCACTAAAGCACTGCCTCGAGGAAAAATGAAGAAGTTTCAAGCATAAGCAACAAGCTGGCTTAACGAGGATTATGTTGTCAATCCAAACACATCACAACATTTTACTCTATTTCGCTGCACGTACTGTAATAATGTGCAATCTTGAAATTATATGCCTGTCACCTATACACTGTTCTAACCCAAAATAGCGCAGCAGACGGTCTGCCTGTACCTGCAGCTACTGTTCTAATCCATGCCTACTGCACATCAGGTGGGCGATTACAGTGGTAGATCAAAGATGTGAATGTACCGCGAATTGCGGCAACGAACGACGATCCTGAAAGAATAAACCAGACGCGTGTTGATTGTTCCATGTATTGCTGCACCGTGGCATGCGATTGGCGAAAAGTATCTCAAGAAAGCTTTTCTAAGACTGAACCAGCAATGATGTAACTCTCAGAAATTACTCTACTTGATCCCGGCATTTGTTACAATGTGTACCTGTAGGCCGACGAGAAACATTTGTATGAAGCTTCCTTGTGTCTCGTGTGGTGTTAGCACCAACAAACGTCGCTGTGTGCGAAAACAAAAAACTGTGCGAAAAAGGAATGTACGATGCTCCAAAGATCTCGATGCTTCTTAAGGTCCCCAGAAGACTTTAAGAACTCTTCCAAATCAGTACGTATGCGAGAGTACTGATGCAGCACGCTTCGATTAGATGTACAGAGTGTGTGCCGTTCACTAACACTGTCTGTGCATCAGCGTGTGTTCTTCAGACAATCAAACCCGATGGCGCTTTTCCAACATGGAATAACGAAGCCTGAAATACGTAATTCAATCTACAGAGCTAACCTGCAAACAGGAGCTATGAATTGAGGTATTACGTGTGTGCACTGCTATACTGCAGCAAATTAAAACGTGACACATTTGGAACGCATGTACAAGGGTTGAAGAGTAGTTAGAAAAGATAAACTGTTATAGTATGCGGTACTGTTTGCCACAGTAGAAAGTACAACTACACTTATTAGTTCCCCACAGTATCGCAGAAAGTCCAATGTGATAAGGCGCAAGATACCCAAAGGGCTGGAAAAAATGCTCTGCTCAAACGACCTTTGTTGATGTACACTATATGCCGAATTGTAATTTGTAACACCAGCCCAGCTCCCGCCTCAGTTCTACAGAAGAGGACACACGTGTAAGCACCATGACTCATGCATACGCTGGCCGTAGCAGATATGCATAGCTTCGAGAACATTCTGAAGATACGTCATTTGAGTCATTTGGGCCTGAACTACTGAGTTGCGCTCTGCCCCAATTTTCCATTCAATTTGTCACCATCTCAGCCTACCATAGCTGCGTGCTTGTAAACGGTGTCATAACATCATTTTTATTGGGCTCTTGAAAGAAATATCTACGCTAGAACAATGGCGGCAACAAGTGAGATGGAACGCGGTACGTCAAACTCTGCCTATGCTGAGCTCTTCAAGCATCAGACTCTGTACGTTTATTGTATGCTCTGCAATTGCTATCCCGTGCGCCGACTGCCTTAAGGCTAGATGCTCGAAAATCGTTGACGTTTACGGCATCTGGCAGAAAACGGCGGCACTGCGAAGGCTGCAGACAAGAAGAAGAAGCAGAAAAACAAGAGCAAGAACAAGACCCAAGAAGAGAGCGGAAAATCAATGGCTGAAAATGCTGTCGAGCTTGCGTCAATAGGCGACCCTAAACCAAACACGAAGAAGCGTAAGACTGATGCCGTAGCAGAACAGAGCGACAGTACGTTTGGGAACAAAGAAAATGGGCCTTCCACAGCTCAGGGAAACAAAGAAGTTTCTAATACTGCTAATGAACCTGCGAAAAAGAAGAAGAAGAAGAAGAAACCCACCAATGACGAGACCAAACTCATTGCACCCGAACAAACAGCAGCCTTACGGGGAAATCCGGATGATAAATGTCCCAGCACCGAGAAAGAATCTTCTGTTCCTAAGGAGGAAGAGCCCAGGCACGGTGGAAACACTGCATCCGATGCGGAGCCGCAGGCTAAGAAGTCCAAGGTGAAAACGAAGAAGAGAAAGAAAGAATCTGAAGAGCAGCACCCAACCAAGGCTGTACAAGTTAACCAAGCTAGCATTGAAAAAGCAGCTGTAGGCGACCATCAACTCGCTGCAACAGCATGTCCGATACAGAAGTGTACATACCAACAGCATTCCGAATTAAAATCTATGGCTCAGCCCCAAATCGAAAGTTTTCGTACCGAGCGAAAAATAACGGTTGAGGGCAGTTCCGACGGTCTGGATGTCGACTTGCTTCGACCAGTGACGGACTTCAAGTATCTGCAGCTACCAGCGGAAGTAATGCGCTCGGTGAAAGATTTCAAGGCGCCATCTCCTGTCCAAGCACAATGCTGGCCACTGGCGCTTCAAGGTCTTGACGTGATTGGAATTGCTGCAACAGGGTCTGGTGTGAACAACCTTTGCATTTGTCCTCTGCACTCATTCTCATTTTAGGATGTCTAATCTCATATTCACAGGGTGTTTCTTCTCCTGTACCGCTGGATGCATTAGTTATTATGAGTCAACATTGTGACGTTGATGCAGGGAAAACACTTGCTTTTGGGCTTCCTTTATTGCAGCACATCAAAACACAGAAAGAAGCTGGCCAAACAAAAAAGTACCGTGGCCCCTCTGCTGTCTGCATGGCACCAACTCGGGAGCTGGCTCAGCAGATAACTGTAGTCTTGCAGGAAGCAGGATCAGCATGTGGTGTATCAGCAATGGCAATTTACGGAGGAATGAAACGGCGGGAGCAAGCACAGCAGATTGCCAAAGAATCCCCAGGAATTATAGTATGTACACCTGGAAGATTGCAAGATTTTGTTGAAGATGGGACCATCTCTTTGGAGGTGAGCTATCAGACATCCTGTTCTTGTACAATCAGCTCTGGTTCCACTTAATTTTTGATTACTCTCTAATTTTGAATACTTTCTTTTTCTTCCCAAGATTTCAGGTTGGTAGGTTTGATACTCAGTGACATACAAGACATTCCTGTGTCCTGAGAAAAGTTGATGAAGCTCAAGAAGTCTTGTAGTGGTGTTTGTGCTTGAGCTCGAGAGCAGTGAGTTATCGGGTTCAAGCTGAACCACCTTTGAGGGTCTGTGCAGGCAGTTACTTTTTTGGTTCTGGATGAAGCAGACAGGATGCTGGACAAGGGGTTTGAGGACAGCATACGTAGCATCGTCTCCCGCATCCGCAGTGACCGCCAAACTCTCATGTTTTCGGCAACCTGGCCTACCGCAGTGCAGAAGCTTGCAATGGAATTCCTAGTGAAGCCTGTCAAAGTGACCATCGGCTGCCAGGAGCTGGCTGCAAGCCACAGTGTCACACAGCACGTGCATGTCATTGAGGAGATGGAGAAGAACTCGATGCTGCAGAAACTGTTGAACAAGTATCTCGGACAAAACAAGAGTGGCAAACCTAGCGGCCGAATCATAGTTTTTGTCCTCTACAAGAAGGTATGTTAACTTAGATAGCAGCGTATAAGAGCGCACAGGCGTCGAATTGAAAGCCGATTTGCGCTCATAAAATTCTCGCCTCAGCTGTGGCTCTAACTCGAACGCGTAGACAACGAATGTTAATCTTGCAATTTGATAGAGATGAGTTTGGGATTCTCCAGTCGCCTCTTTTTACGCTTACAATTTTTTTTATCCTATGATCGGAAGTTCTGAGTCACGAGCACGTTTACAGGAAGCACCTAGAGTAGAGCGCTTCATTAATTCCAGAGGCTGGCAAGCTGTTTCCGTGCACGGGGATATATCTCAAGAAGCTCGCAATCAAGCAGTGGAGCAGTTCACGTCGGGTGAAGTGCCAGTGCTCGTCGCTACTGATGTTGCAGCGCGGGGTTTGGACATACCAGACGTAACAGTAGTGATAAATTATTCATTCCCGCTCACTGTGGAAGACTACGTTCATCGTATCGGGCGAACCGGACGAGCTGGGAAATCAGGAACGTCTCACACATTCTTTGTCGGTAAACATGATAAGCCCAAGGCAGGCGAATTGGTGAATGTGTTGCGGGAAGCAGGGGAGGAAATCCCAAAAGAATTGATGGCCTTCGGCACTGCGGTGAAAAAGAAAGAGAGCAAGCTTTATGGAGCACATTTCAAGGAAGTAGATATCACTCAGAAGTCGAAGAAGTTGAAATTTGACAGCGATGATGAGTGATGTATTTTCTGCATGACTCAATTGATTTGTAAAGGCACTGTGTGACACTGTATACATCTGCACCTACACTCTCGTAAAGATTAAAAAAAGCGCGGTTTTCCCTAACTGCATGATGAATTGATACGTAACCATAGATAGATTCTGTAATGTTCATCGTCATCGAATCTACTTCAAAGAAGTTCATCCGAATCTCGGAACAACTCGTGCCTTGTTACCCAATCTACGTGTTGTTACTTCCAGCTGTTGAAAGCGTCAATCTACCATGGCGAATAGATTGTGCTCACTTGGCCCATTTTTCACTGTAGCCTAATACATTAGCAGCAGAGTTGGGTTCCAAGGTTCTAGCAGCAAGTATTTTCAGCATAAATCCTCAATACAGAAAGCTCTCTGAACATGATGCCCTCGTATTGCATCGTGTCACCATTTACCTGCCCCTAGGTTGTCCTGCACAATAGGTTCAGATCAGCAGGTATACATCTTCCTGCTGAAGAATTGCCGTCATCGCCTGCAGAATTCTCAAGAGAAATCCCCTCAAGTCTAGTGCTTCCCTCATGCCTCAAAGTCTCTATTCATTACATGGAAACTCACATGTCCACCTGACAGTTGCTTGTGTTATCAACATGCTTAGGTGAATGTTTCACAGAAATGCTCACTGCTCTTGATCGATAAATATATATGATGGTTCTATAATCTTCTACATCTCTGATTGAAGTTAGTGTAGCTCTTGAGAATTGAAGACGTTGGTTGCATACTTCATAAGTCCAAGTTTTAATGCCAAGTGTCAGATGCAGTTGTGTCAAGTCCCTGAGCTGTGAATAAACATCATTACATCGATCTGTGTGAGAATGGAACAGAAGTCGTTAGTTTGAGTTTGATTTGGCCTGAACTATGACTTTGATACTGTCTGCTACCTCACTAAAAGTGGCAGTCGATCAATGAATATACCATTGTGAAAAGTTGCAACTCTCTTTTTACACCTCCAGGTAGGGTACTCTTCCTCCTGCTCCCAGGAGAACCACAGGAACTCCCACAGATGCTGTCAATTCCATCCGGAAAACTATCAAGTTGCCTCTCTTGCTAATGCTACTGAAGGTTCTCTATGAGCACTAGCTAGAATGGCAAACCTTCCACTAGTGGCTGCTGTTACTACTAGTTCTTGGAGAAAGCTCATTGCAAGTCTCGCAAACCTGGCCTGCCTAAGGTTTCTAACACGAACATTGTGAATCTAACCCCTCGGTAGCTTCCCTGGGCTCTTCTGTCATAAGTTTGTATGAAAGGGTTACTGGGGCAAACACAAATATCTGAACATAACCCATAATATCAAGAGATTTGCATCAGGTTGAAAAGTGTGAATGAGCACCGGTTGTTGGTTGAACTCTTGTCTCAGAAAGGAACCTTGACAGGTCGCTGATCTTGCTCAAGCTCCAACGACTTGTGGCAGTGAATAGTAGAAATTTTCACCAGTTCAAGAACATGGGTGTGGGAACAGCAACACAGGCTGCGTGTTGCAAAAACCGCAAAGCGTGGCACTAACTTTGTCCAAAATGAGGTGCAGTAAGGTGGGTAATAGAAGATGGGTGCCAAAGATTGTTTCAAGCTTGTACAATTCGAACTTTTTCATAGGACAGGCAATGTTACAGCCACCTCTACGATAAGATTCTGATTGAACGAACATGAAATGCTCTACGAATTCCATCTTGTATCAAACAAAAGAAAAGAACTGTATCCAGTGTCACGAACAGTCGGGATCATCTCTAATAAGTGGACTTTCCTTTTATTGATCAAAGCACGCAAAAGTGCGTCACAGTGGTAGGTGTATCAGTTTGGTATCGATACGGAATGCCTTTGACAAGTAACAGGTACATCTTACGATGCATTGTAAGTGGAGGCATCATAAGCGAGAGAGCACGGAAGGATGCAGCAGTTGTAGCAGTGCACTAATGTATCTTGAGATCAAAGTGGATGAGCCGCAGGTTCTGGTGTGGCACACATGCTCGATCATGTGTGAGAAAGGTCTGGCTGCATTGCGAGACTTTGCCTTACTTGAATCTGTAGTAACAGATGCAGGACTAGTATTGTAGGGAGTAGCATGATGCAGTGTCTTTGCATCACAATGCATACTGGTCTCTACTCACACTTTGCTAAGCTTGTTGTGCTGGAGCTAACATGAAGTTACCCCCTGTTGCATAGTGGCAGTCTCTAGCTGCTGAATTCAACGCTTTTCAGCAACTCTCGGAGGTTAGGCCTGTGCTCATCACTTCTCATTACCGGGTATTTCATACAGGCTAGAGATTTGACGCATTTTCTCTTACAATGGCAGTGATTTGTCAACAATTTTCAACCCACACACACACATACACTCAGCTAATAAACTGTACCCTCTGTATCTTTCTGCGCATGATGCTTCCACTTCATCTCATCATGCCTCTCCACAACAACCGACACACCTAAGTCTGTGATCTCATTTGGGGTCGCCACCAGGGCCATCATCGCCTCTACTGTTGGATATTTCCTCACCTTGCGAATCTGCACTGCACCTGATTTTGGACAAGGTTGTGGTGTAAGGTACTGGGGCCATTTAGCTTGGTACATACAAGCCACAGCGTGGAGAGAGTCTCGCCCTCCGTAGCCACAAGAGCACGTTGCTTTGCATCTGGGTGAAGCTGCTGCTGTCATTGATCTTCCACCTGTCTTTGGTGAGTTCGATATCCATGCACGCTGTGTACACTGGGCGTTGGGTGCCAAGCTCCTGGGCGCACTGCTGAGTGTCTCTACCAGCTGCACCTCTGCTGTGGTTACCTCTCCAGCTGGTTAGGCTTCCTTGACTTCTGCTGGGAAAACTGACCAGGTACTCCTGCAGGTGACAGCCGGTGTGAGCCTGACTTGAATTTTAGCGCGGATGCAATGAAAATGAACCTGATTTATCGTCGTAAAAAAAAGGTTTGTCGAGTGAAGGCTGCACGACAAGAGCCTGCTTGCTACTTTGTGCAGATAACCGGATTGCGGAATCATCAGCGTGTTTCGCTGAAGCAGTTGCAGTTTTTTTCGACTGCTTGATCGTATTCTTGCCCTGTCTAAATGCATGAAGCGTAACAACACCCGTCATGACGAGTCATGAGTTTATTGGAATTCACAGTCTAACGCGTGCTGCCTACTTTGCCACGCGGTCTATTTCGCCGCTACAGACTGGCGTTACGCGTTACGCGGCGAACATTTGTATTCAGAACGCTCACCTCGAAAAAAAGACTTGTGGTTGTCAACAGGTGGATATTTTGAAGCCAATTATTTAGAGCTATAGAGTATCAAACATACATGACACAGCACTGGATAGAGTAAATAAAGAGTAAATAAAGAGCTCTTTCGTGCGTACTAAAATGGGGTCCTCATATCTGTTTCATTTAGTTTCTTACACTTTACACCACAGGCAGTATACGTAACTGTGTATCATGTTCTATATCTTGCTGTATCGATGCTTTACTAATTTGGTGTTGAGTACGCCTTCGGTTTAAAGATGATGGCGTTGTATCCACTCAAACCAAGCTGTGACTGGAGGTGGAGTGGATGGAAATATCTTATTTCTCTATGGGCGTGTTTTGGTTTTGTGCTGGGAGGGTTGACAGACACGTTCTCGCATCGCACCGAGCTTTGTTACTCGTCCTCGGGGCTAGCTCTGAGCGGCGAGTCGTGTGGCCAGCAATTCACTAGCTCCGCGACATATGCTATAAGATTGATGAGATCCACCCCGTATAAGGTCGATTGCCTCAATCGGCATTTCTGGGACGCGCGCAAAAAGCATGCAAAACACGAAGCCAGACCATAACTATTCTCTGCAGATCACAGAAGAAATCATACGGAACGGTTGCAGCACAGGGTGCATACATGCTGTTATGTCCGAAGTAGTGGCTTCGTTCAGAACCGATACGGCCTGTATTAATTCCAAATCGGCTGGACTTGTAGATGTTTCACTCCCAATCTTTGATGCCATTTGTGCGGAGACTCCTATTAATGGAAGAATGCAACTCTGCTCGCTTGAAGTGAGTAAAGTACGCACTACAAATCAAGTGGTTTAAACGCAAATGAAACACAAACAAGAGCCTCTCGTCCCACCTCCTTGTCACTACTTTACCAGGGCCCGGAGATGTTTCTGCAGATACTGCGAGAGCATCACGTTTTTGAAAAACTCCTTGCCATGGACGGGTCGTTTTCGTGGCCACAAAAATATGAAATGAGGGCAATTTGCAAAGCAATGAAGCGAGCAGAGTGTTGCGCGTTAACATTTCAGCGAGCCTTGACGGCTTTTTTTCTGTCCGTATGTGCCATTTCTGATGCTGTGCAAACCGCATTGCTGTCGCAAAAATGTGATGAGCTAGGTACGGCAAACACAGAGACCGCTTCTTGTGTTTCCATGCCCGTGGATAAACTTGACAATGACGATCAAGATGGAAGCAAATGTCAAACAGCTCAATTGCTCAGAAATACCATTCAGCACAAGATGCACGCTCAAATCTCAACATAGCATCTGAAAGTGATACTCGTCAGTACAGGAGTTCCTCTACAGGGTGGAATCTGTGACATGCCTGGGATCAACTCTTCCACATGGCTAGAGGAATACAACCCTTTCCAAGGGACAATACTCATTGAAAACGAAGTCCGCTGTCAGCCCCTAACATCAGAAGCTTACTCTGCTGCAGTCGCTGCAGACACTGGACATGGGTGCTGGAAAGATGCATGTGCTTTTTATAGTGATTTGATGATTGCTGTAGAAAATTATGGGCTTCAGAAAACAGAGGGTGTGAAGTACATACTGTCGCTTGTGTCATGCTTAGCTGGTACGCACTGGATGCAACCTGCTCCTGTTTTCAAACTTATAACCTCTGCCAAGATAGTGGAGAAAATGAGCACATAGATGACCCACTGACACTTGGTCACAAGTTGCGCCATAAAAATCGTTAAGGCTGGGTGATTACAATAATTTCTATTTGATGATTGGATAGTCAAAGCAGGGGGGGGATTTGAAATGAATCTTTCAAGCGCATTTACGAGCTCGTGAAATCGAAAGAAAAAACAATTTCTTCAGGGCTTCCTTCCTGATCTGTCTTTTCAAATACAACTTGTGATATTCTTTCAAGTATCCAAACATCATGGCAAAGCATGCTTGAACCTTCAATTTGTCTTTCGATATAGCTATGGCACTTCAGGCTGAGGTACTCCTGGAGTAACCGCTAATCTCCCTCTACCACAGCAGCTAGGTCCCTGGTAGCCACTCGTGCAGTTGACATCTCCGCTTGATATCCTGGATGTAATGATGTGCTCAGTCTAACGCACTTCTTGGCACCCTGGCAGAATATTCCAACATTTAAGTTTTCCTCCAATTTTTGCACTTGTGTACCTCAGTTGATAGCTGGATGGTATGAGAAGCTGAAGCACCAGCTGCTGACATGCTAGCAGCTCAGTTGTGAGGTTGAATCATTCTATGAGCCATGCAGTGCTCATCATCTGTGCCCTCCTGGGGTGTTTCACATCCTGGGTTGTTCATATTGCCCAACATTCCAATCCCAGCGAAGATGAGAACCGCGGAAAGAGTGGTGCTATTGCTGGCAGGGAAGCTGTCCTAGAGCGTGATGGATTGTCAAGTGGATACAGTTTTCAGTTCCCTCCCGATGTAGAGGTGGCTCCAGATGGGAGTACCAGCAGCCTGGACCACAATGGAAGAACCAGCCGCTGGAGTGGACATCGTTTGGGGCTCAACATGCACAAGAATCGCCACAAGAGCAGCCGTCCACTGCGGTGACCCTGCTTTCTAAGGGATAGTTATTCATTGCATCCTTAGTTCACAGTGCACTCTTGCATGACTTGTGTCTTTACTTGTTGAGGTAGAGCGGTGAGTGGTCACCAGCCACGCTTTTTCCCTTTTGACTTATTCTTAGTACGTGAGTGTCTCTAATTCCTATACATCTGAATCATGCAAGATCTTCGTGCACAGTCTTTTCGAATATTTCATTTCAACGATGTTGTAAGATCTGATCAAGAGCAAACAAAGCTTTCTACTGTGACAATGGATTATTGTAATCTTGCAGGGTCTCTCCCTCTGAATTTTCGGTACATCAGCCAACGTGGTGCTGTGTTGCCATATTTAACACAAGTAGAGGAATTTTATTTATCAAGCTTGGGAGTTCTTCCTTGCCTGCACATTTCTGTAACTGTGCCTCCATATATGTACATCTCCTGCATTTACATGTTGACCACAGTGTTGTTTTGAATATTCCAGCCAGTAGCTGACACTGTTGTGCCCAGCTTCACTAGGTATGTCTTTTTGTTACTGCTATCAACCCGCTTTTGAAGCACACGAAACATTCAAAGTGATCAACGACCGGTACAACATATGTAACCGATCATCTGATAACATACAAGGGCTAAAATGATAGACAACGCTATTTTCCTGTTTGTATGCTTCCATTGCATGTGATGCATAACTGATCAAATTGCATGTGGCTGCTCTATGTGAAATAAATTGTGAACAAGCACACCGATGATCAGGAAAGAGGTGTGCCTACAGGTAGCAAGGAAGAAGAATGAGGATGAAGTAATGAGTGAACGAATTAGAAAGCAAAAAATCGTTCTTTATTCGAGCAGTTGCCAGTGCTATGGGACACAATACAAATGGGTATACCAGGTTCAGTCTGCCACTGGACTGCAGGGTAAGAAAGTAATTTCTGGTCAGGCTTAACTCAACCAAAAGGATATTTCTGTTGAGAGTGCGTGTGAGGTCCATACAAGAGTGTATTTTACATCTTACAATGTATATAAGATCTTCAGACTTATTCCTGAACGGGGTTTGAACTTGATTTCTGATTCTCCACTCTGCATCAGTAATAGTAAATGATGTTGATTGCATTAAGTCCATCTGAGTACATGGCATTGTTCTGGGGCAATGATGCCACATTATGGCTTTTGAAAAATCATGCACTAAAAGGCATCTTTCTAGTCTACGTCCATTAACAACATCACTTGGTTGCTGGTCAATGGTTGCCATCTATATATTCAATGCTGTGCCATTTTGCGACAGGCAACTCTCTTCAAGTCTTCTTGTTGCAATTGATATGTCAACAGACATGTTGGTGGTGCCAGTCCATGCGAATAACGCAACTATTGTTTGTAATAGGGTCACACTTCAACACATAGATTGAGCACCACCCCTGTGGACTCTTGAAACCTGAACACATCGAGACTGGTACTTGTCATCATCACTATTTTGATGTGTACACAATTGTAATCCAATGCTTGGGATTTCCTGGAATGTTTACCTGTGAACATCACCTGCCCTTTTCTGTTTTACTTCTGGACTTCCTTCTCTCCTCATGTACAGCAGGCATAAACCAACCCCAGTTTAGGTGTTCTTGTGAATTAATAGTCTTTTGCAAGACGATTCGCCCAAATTTTATATGCTGTTGAGCGGTTCCCCATTTACCCTTAAAATGCACTTCAATAGAACACATTCCCATAGCATGCTCACCCTAATCCTAGGATCTAGCCTTTTTTTCAAGGTATCTCTATCAGAGGGGCTACGTTTACAAATGTAGGACGTTCACGAGTGATTGGTGTTTTTAGTAGAAGAGTTTGTTTTGTAAAAGCACCTGGTGTGAAGTATTGATTCTGGTAGCTGCATCTGAATCTTTTCTATCAGGGATAGCTTGACAACTATTACTGTCGGAATAACAGAAGGCTTGAAATGCAGATGTTGGTAAGACAGTGTGATTCCAGAGTCAAGCGCAGGGAGACGGCAACAGGGTGACGAGTAGGTTGTCGACAATACTGCTTCAGTACGTCAGGAACGCTTTACAAAGCTAACGCTCACCTAGCCACGATATGCCAGAATAGAATGGTCATCTATCACCAACGAAGAATGCTAAGCAGTCATTCATGGTAGGTTTCATCAGCGCCGGTAAACAGCACAGTCGCAAGTATCCTGATATTCCTGTGGAACGTCGAGTGCAAAAAATGGTGACGAGCAGAATCTCCATGGTGAACTGCTACGGTACTTTCGCGCACCGAAAGAAGTCGTCAAGGCGGACATTGTGCAGAAAACTGCAAAGGTGTTCTTAATTAGGTATGAATGGTTACAGGTGCTCATTTAAGCAAAGCATGGTCATCTCAGGAGCAAATGCAATCGTAGGAGTACACGTTTACGGACATGCGCGTGAGAAGTGTACGCATTGCTGCTCTAGGTATGATTCGTTTCGTTGGATGAACTCAAGGTTATCCTACTCAGCCTTATAAACGTATACATGGAGCCATCTTTTTCATCTGTTCAGATTTACCTGAGTGGTTTGCTCTCGACCACCTGTGGCGACCAGTGCTCCGTGTCTTGCAAGAAATGCGCAACCCACGTGGTAATTTGCATCCAGACAGAAATTATCACCAAATTTACTGAAAGTTACAGGTGACACAGCAAAAGTGGATAACGAGAACGGGGAATGCACTGTCCCTGCCGGACAGAAGTACTTCAGAAGCAATGTGACCTTTGGTACTTATGTAGCTTACTAGAATATATGAAAGAATGATGCGGGACAAATTATTGTGATTGATTGCGTCAACAAGTATACAACAAATTTGAGCGAACTAGTTGCTCAAAATAGATGGAAGTGTTGCAGTAAAACTGTGACGGAGCTAGTCGTACAATGCCTCGTGGTGGATATTCTAGTGGGCGCGGACGGCATGGGTACAATCAATCCAGCAACTATGGTGGAAGAAACGGGTTTCAGAACTTCCGTGGGGATGGGAACAGAGGCAGAGGGTATCGCGGAGGTAGAGGCAGTGGATACAAAGGGGGAAGCGGTACTTTCCAGAGTTCTCAGAGACGCAAATCAAAATTGATTCAAACAAAGTTCAGAATTTAAAATGCTTGTGC
>JAULKQ010069347.1:0-21608 GCA_032356285.1 Smithsoniella earleae | reverse complement strand
GAACACCCGAGTTTCACGTACCACTACTAAATACCTTTGATGCCATTTACTTACAGATGCAATGAAAACGATTTCAGGCATCAAACCAGCGAGCATGCAGTCGACTCAACCGAAACTTACATGCAAGTCTAATCACAAGACGGAAATTGTGCTCCTTGCTGAAATCCGTGGCCAATCCTACGACCTTAAGATCCGAAGAACCGCTGGAAGATAAGCTTACTGCGTCTAATCAGCGACAAACTAATCTCCTTGTACACAAAGCGCACAAATTCTGCTGCGTCACGAACCAACTACTCTGGTGGCTTTCCTAATCTACCGTACAATTCACCGCTACACGGCACAAAACAATACCTTCCCGCGCATGATGTCTACCCCTTTGGTGCTGTAGTGAATACAAACCTTCGCCAGGTAATGCATGACAGTGTCTAGGTCCGGTGTGACTCGGAAAATTGTGGAGCTAAGGTGGGACATGGAGGAAAAGCTGGAGTCGTTGGGGCTAGTTTGTGTTGTTGTGTAGGGCTGGGGGGGAGTGGATGTAGAGCAGTGGCAAGCTCAAGGGCTCACTGATAGGCTCTCGCTGCCGGGAAGCAAGTACAGTCCCAGCTGGGAAGACCTGCGAAAGCCCTACAACTGGCAGCTGGAGGACTCTTCGCCGCTGCACAGTGCCTGGTCATCCACGGACTTCCTACCTCGGGCGTCAGACAAGGACGGAGTTCTGCTGCCTGTGTACGAGGCTGTGTACCCTGAAATGGCGCAGGATGTCAGCATGGGCCCGCCGGCAAAAAGCATCACTGGTATCAAACGTTCGAGTAGCAGGGGCGGCAGGGGGGACCGCAAGAGCGGCCGAACTACCAAGGTTCGATCCCTCGAGTGTGTCTGAAATCGCTGTGTTTAGTGAACGAGGGCATCAGGAGTGGTGTTTGCAGGACAGCCCACCGCTGCCAAACTCCCAGGTGCAGCTTCCGGACTGTAATGACGGTGCAGCGCAGCCCAGCCCGCCAGCCACTAGCGCCAAGAGCCCTGGAACCAGTCTGAATCAGAACGACGTATTGGCTAGCACTGATGGAGAAGTGCGCAGGGAGCGGCCGAAACGGGCTACCAGGAACGCTGCCATCGCCTCAATGAAGCTGTTGGAGGAAGAATGCGACGAAGATGACAGTCAGACTGAGGACGGGAGCCGATCCCGCGGTAGGAAGGTTTGCTGTCCACCCTGGCCAGTTGGCTCTGCAACGACCTGCGACTGAGGGGATTAACCCACGATAAGATTTAAGTACTAGTTATCAAGGGCATATCATAAGTGTCTGCATAAGTGGTTAGCGGGACGCACCGGCCCTCTGCTTGAGTAAGTACTCGATTATCTTAGACGAAGAACCGTGATATCTTGAGAGGTTCTTAGCGTTTGTGTTGTTGGTACAGGCTGCTAAGAGAGACGAGCGGCAAGGAGGTGGGGCAGCCGTTGTGTCAGCAAAGTCCAACCCAGCTCCTGCAGGGCTGGCGAAAGTGTACAGCAATGCGAACACGATGATCAAAGACCTCCAGGACGACATGGGGGGCATGGCCAAGCGGGAGCAGACTCTGTCTCCCAGGCTACCATCTGGCCCGGGAGGATCTCAGTGGCCACACCCGGTCAGTGTAGGTTTTGGGAACTTGGATTTCCCGGCCGGAGGCCATCATATGAGTGGCAGCTCAGGTCAGCCTTCCACCGTGCAAGGGCAGCTGTTGCCGGGGGGCCAGCATCAGCATGGTGGGCAACAGATGGCAGGGAACGGGGCAGTCCACCAGCGTGTGCAAGGCCATGTGGGCCACCAAGGGGGGGCAGGGCAGCAGTGGGTGGGCGGGCCAGGGCCAGGGCCAGGGCCCCCCACCTCAGGCAGCATGCGAAGCCCCTCCCAGGGATTCTCAGCGATGAACTTCCACGCGGAGAAGGGGTGGCTGCATCAGGTTCGAGCCGTCAACAACGAGTGGGTTCAGAAGCTGCAAGAGTGTGCAAGCACCAACGCCGAAGTTCAGAACCTGCTGCGATACTACATGTCCCTGCCGCCCGTCGCAAAGGTGTACCCCACCGACAAAGAGGTGCGCGTGGGGCCAATCGCACCGGCTGCAACTGTGGCAAGTGGAGGCGGTGCGCCGTCCAGTGGCATGCCCGGGGGTTCGGCAGGCACTGTTGTCGGTGGGGTCCCCAACGGCTCCATTCCCCTGCAGGTGTGCACTCTGGGCCGCTCAGACCGCTTTAGGGCCGCTCAGACCTGCTCAGCCCTACCGAGTTCGTCCAGGTTACACAATAAACGCAGCATCGCAATAGAATATTTTAGGTTTGTTTTGTTGTTACAACCGTGGGGTTGGCGGCTGTACATGGAGCTGAATTGTGCGCTACAGAAATGACAGGCTGTGGCTTCCAGGGTAAGAGCAGCCTGGGTGGGGGCCTCGGTAATTCTACAATGCCCCTCCAGCAACAGACAGGCCCGCACCGTTCCCTGCAAAGCCTCGGCATGAGCTCGTGGGCCGCGACTAGAACAGAGGCGCTCCACAATGGGCCAGTCTCTGCACAGGATCTGTCAAATACGTTCCGTCGACCCGCTCCTAGTGATGAAGCACGACCGTACGCCACTGTCACCAGTGCGAATGTGTTGAGACCCGTCACTAACCGCATACAAGTTTGGCTGTAAGTGCTATTGTTTTTTGCAGAGTAATGTCCGGCACAGATGTCTCAGACGTCAACTTTTCCTGTAAAATTCGTCCATTACAGTGAGGCATTGTGCCAAGTACTGCTTGAATCGAATAGATATTGCATCAATGCATATATTTCGCGCGAAATAGAGGGTCAGAACTCAGAAGGTGTACATTAATCTGAGAAATACTGTAGAATCGGGTTTGATGCGGGTCTTATGTATAGGGTTGCCACAGGGGTTGTGCACAGATCGCACTCCTAACGTTCTTCTGCTAGTCGGGGTAACTTTAAGAGCCCTGGTCTCTTGAGAGCTACATGGTTTCGCTGTGTTCAGGAACGGCAGCAAAGGGGGGCATCAGGTGCTGGGGGGACCGTCAGCCATGCAGGCTCCTGCACCGAACCCTGTGTCTAGTGCACCTGTGGCAACTAACCCACTCCCTGGGGCAGGGCTCTCTTCTTCTACAGGCGGCCCAAGTCCCTCAGATAGCCGCAACCGCCATCTTTCCCCAAATGTACAGCACACATCTGTTGCCAACCCACCGAGATCATCCGACCACGCCAATTCGTCAATCCCACCAGAGCAACCAGCCAACAACGCCTCAAGCAGCGCACCTATGCAAGTGGGAAACAATCTGTCACTTGGGCTCACAACAGTGGATGCGCAGCAGCAGCCCAACAGCCCCACAGACCTTCCTCTGACGCCTCGTTCACCTGTGGACACCCCCCGGTCACAGCTTGACGAAATCATCAATGGCACTCGTAGCAGCGATTTCCATGAGTTTCTCACCAGCCTTGATGATCAGGATGACGGTGATCTAGGGATGGAGTTTTAGTGGTTGCCTGAGCGTGACATTTTCGTCAGATTTGTCTAGAATGAAGGCTAGCCAGCACGTGGGAATTTTATTTCCGGTATCCAAAGCGTAGTATTTTGTGAGTGCTTCGAGTAAATATTGAAGGTTTTAGTGAAACATCGCAGTTCTCTTGAAGAGATTCGCATTTTCTTGCTTGCAAACACGATCCTATTTAAGTGCACTTTGTGATTGTGAATTGTATTCGGAACCAAAACTTGAATGTTTTTGGTGTACTATGAGCTGAAATTATGATCCCCAGTGCTCACTTGCTCATGAGCACTCTTGAGCTTGACTTGTAATCTGGCAGGGTTATACCCAACACGCATTTGCTGACCGCTCACTACACCCTACCGGATTAGTATTATTGACAACACCCGCGTCATCAGTCACCATGGCCGGGAACTTGTCTCACGCGAGTCAATTTACATGTATACGACCCATGCAATACATGGAAATACGGCTGCGTGTACTTTCTTTCATCGCTGTAACGAAGCACGGATACATGTGTTCTCACCCAGAATATATTTATTCTTGTCGTGTACCTTCTCTCGTCATTGCGAAGCGTAACTATGACGAGGTAAGCTAAATGGAGGCCTGAATGTACGAATGGATTTGCAGTAAAAATATCCCATTTCAAGTTTTGAGATCCGCAGGGAATGATCGAAGTTTTTGGGGATTTTATTTCATATCGTGGTTGCACAATCGATCCCGATGTTCAGATACCTGATGTATAGCTTGACGTGTCGGAGTAGCTGTTGCTCATATCGCAGTAACCAAGACGTGCTGCACACCGCACGACCAATCCAAACCGTGCAGGCCTCAATTTGCCACACAAACTTCCATCAAATCGCCTTTCTGGGCGCATTACGATACCAATTCTACTTCCGCAATGAAGGGGTTCGCGTCGAAATGACGTTGACTGCAGATGATCGGACAGATCGATCAAAACAGATGCGAACCGACTCATTGTGGGAACATTGGAGAGTTACCATTCTCAAGCTCTAGAAGCTAGTGTTGTTCAATCAGGATAGAAAAGTGGGCTGAGTCGTCAGGCATGGAATCGGGATATCAGAGCAGGTGTTCGCCTACCAGCGATGAGGCTCGCAGAACGAATGCATCACTTATATCATACTACAGATCAAAATGCAGATAGAATCAGATTACAGGTTAGGTACTTGTCTATTTGTTTTCAATACAGGCTGGACGCAGGCTGCTGGTTTACAGATGCTGTAAGATTAACTGCATACTGTATAGAGCTTGGGTCTGTCCTCACTAGCACAAATATCTGGCTAGTGCTTATCGCGAATTAGCTGTTGCACTTGCTCGCGGCAACTTTGCAGTCTTCAAAAGCGGCTTAGAAGTCTTCTCCCGCGCGGCTGGAGTCGCCCCCACTGCTGGCACTTCCCGCCCATATATTGAAGAATGATAGTCTTTCTGTAGTTCCTGTCTTCATTTCGTCCCTTTGCTCTTGCTAGTACTCTAGATCTCTCACAATCTCTTGCCTCTATGTATCCCTTGCTCGGTTCTTTGTGTTCACCCAACTTTCTTTGTCATTGTCCACCTCATAGGCATACACATCTTGTACATTCTCGTATCCTTACCATTCACCGCGTCCTTCTTTTACAAATGCAATTAAAGCAAACGCTAGCATCGTACCAGATTACAGACAGTTGACTCAACTGTAAATTTCTACGTATTAATCACAGGAGGGACATGCACTACTCGTAAGCCATGCCCTACACTTCTTGCTAGTGATCCAACATAGCACTGAAGCAAGTATCTATTGCCCTTGATGAGAGAGACACTAATCTCTTTGTACATGGATCTCATAAACACTGCTTTTGACATGTTTCCACTGGTGCATGCACATTCTGCAAGTTCCCTAATAAACCTATCAGCTGATACTCCTAGCCTCCCATACGTCTCATTACTAAACGTAATGAACCTGTGCCACACGTCCCCTCTTCTTGCATGCTGTCTTCACTTTTCTGCATCCCTTCTCTCAGCTGGTGCACCTGCTTTCTTGCTTGCTGCACTTCCCAGGGTGGCACTAGCTGGATGCACCACTGAGTCGTCCACATTAAGGATGTCATTGAGGGTCATCACAAGCACATCGCCTTTGCTCTCGTATCCTTCCTCCCCTGGCTGGATGTTGGAGAGGTGACACTTTTATGGTTCCAGCACTGTCTCAAGCCCTGTCTTCTGGCAGCCATTCCACACCTGATTTTGGATGAAATGGTGGCATGAGGTTCGGCTTCTGCCACCTTTGGAGCAGCAAATGGCGTGGTGGATGCTAGGACCCCTGTGGCCACAAGAACAGGCATGCTCACAGTTTGCTCATTCACCACTCCCTCGTTGATGTCAGAGAGCACAAATATCCATGTATACTATCCACATTTGTAAACTACAATAGGTATGGATAACACCAGCAACACGTTGCAACACTCTATTTATTGCTCCCTTCTGAATGTTCTTTGGTTTGTGGGTTATGCACATCACAGCTTCGGATCAGGTCCTTGTCTCCTCGCGTTAACTGTAGTTTCCTAGTGTTTGTGATGAGAGCACTTTGAGGACGAAATCTGGCAGATCTGGCTTCTTAGTATGAAAATAATGGAGTTGAAGCACGACTCAAGGCTCAGGCTAATTACAAAGTAGGTTCATTTCATATCTTGGCTATTGGGCTTATCAGCACGAGCTTGGAGGTCCTGTAGAAAAGTCAGGTATCACGGGCACAAGAACATCTTGCGACATGTCCCGTGCACCGTTTAACACCCAAGACTTGACACGCCCAGAACACCGCTAAAAATCGTACAACGAGGATTTCTCCTCCAAGAATGAAAATCAATTCATTGTAGTAAAATCCCACTCTAACACACTAACTTTTTGGCTGTGGCGTGCCTGGAGGAGCTCCGTGGCGACTTGTTGTGGCCACGGCTCCATCATAATGCACTTTCACTCCACCCATGGCCATTTTCTGTGTTCACATGTAGCAGCATGCTGCGATCGAAGCCCTGAGGCCTCGAGAGGTATAGCGAAGTGCCCGGTGGATTTTTTCTTCCGGGGGGTTGAATGAGCGGACTTTACTTAGAGTTAATCAGCATCCACGCTATGTGTTATGAATTCTGTGTGGTCAACGAGGTTTTATTCTAAGGTGCTTAGGTTTTATTCTACAGCTTCAACCTGGGCACCACTGAGTGTCATTCCGAAGGAAGTAGACACTGCTGTTTATTTCTACTGTTTAAATCTGGCAAACTACCTATGCACCGAGTTTGTCTGGTTTTTCTTTCTTCGACGTTAGTTCCTCCAATCGCCGTCGGGACTTCAAGAGGGTCCTCGTCATGTGCAGTTTTTTGCAGCATTTCCGTCGCATGCGCAAAAGTATCCGACGCCCGGTTATATTACGTATCCCTAATTCAAGTTTCATAACTTGCTAGTTGTGTCCAATGATTGAACTGGAGCACTGATGTACAAACTTTGTCCTGCTCTAGCGGATTATCAAGTTCGCGACTCGGGCACAAGGGTTAAGATGTGTATTAAATTGAATTAGGAATACGTAATAAGGCACCGCGTCGGATACTTTTGCACATGCGTCTGAAATATTGCAAGAACCTGTAGTTACAGCCGCAGTCGACGTCATTACATCGCGCGTCGGTAGATACCGGAGTAATCTGAAGAACAGTTTCAAATCTTATTCATAAGAGCACTATGCTCTACATGGCATTTATAATTTATAAATTGTAGAACCAAACAAAAAGTACATGCATATATCTCCAACCAAATTACAATCCGGAATGGGGGAAGCAACAGTATCACTTGCTGACCTACTCGTTCTACTGGAGGGGGCTGTACATTCAGCTGATGATAATTTCAGTTCAAGGTTGCAAGATGTTTGTTACTTGTGTACTGACCTCTAGTATGTGGCTAACTAAAAAGAGCAGTGTTTGATTACAAGAATGCCCCAAAGATGTACGTCTCACATGGAAAGTTTCATCACATTCACCCACCCTGTGCTCCCACCACAAACTATATAGCGCAATTCCTTTGAAGCTGCCACACAGCTTACAACAGGATCTGTACCACTGTTAACTGCATCCCCCAAAGAATCGCCCAAGGACATCTTGCGTTCCAGAATTGGTGTTTGTAAACTCCGGTGATACGCCACAACAGAATTTCTTTCACTCCCAGTGAAAATATAGCCTTCATTAGAGCATGCGAGCCCCACAAAAAAGTTGTTGTTCACATGGCCACGAAATCTTTTAATGGGAGAGAGTGGTTGCGATTTGAGATGTGAAGCAGTTGACGCGGTGACTTCATACATGTGGAGAACTGAGTTTATGCAGGCAGCTACCAGATGCTGCCCCATGAAACGGACGTAAGACACAGCACGGGGAGTACTGGCAGTACCCAGTGGCACATCTAGGCGACGTGTATCATACAACTTCACCATGTGACCTGCTGTTCCAACAGCTAATAGGTGAGCGTCTCGTGGGGAAAACGAAGCAGTGCACACCTGCACAACAACCTTGCACACTTCACTATCACTAACAGCCAGCCTAGCTTGATATGTGCAATAACACCGGCCCTCATTCCTGGAGAACTCACCTGACTGCTATCTGTTATTATGTGGGCTGCCTTGGACTGAGAAGGGCACCAAATCCTGACTGTTTTATCTGTGCTTGCACTGAGCAGCAAGTGGGGGTCATGTGGGCTCCAGTCAACTGCCCACGCCTTGTCTTTGTGTTCCTTGAGAGTGACAGTTGCCTGACCAGCACACACGTCAGCTACAATGATAGAGCCCTCAGCTCCACCTAGTGCAAGCTGACTCTGAAAGTAGGGATTAAACGAGCAAGAGAGCTTGCTATAGCTTCCAACATTTACCGACGCATAAGGATAATGAGGATGGACAAGATTGGATGAGTGTGTCATCAGATCTGACAGCCGATGCAATTGAACAGGAGCAGCAACACCTGCAATTGTCTCAACCATGGTTTCTTGGTCCAATGAAGCAGTGTGAAATGTTCATTCAATGCACACATTGCCACAAGTGTCACATCTTCATGTTCCTGTTCCCGTGCTCATTTCAACAAGACCCTGACTGATCTTTCATCACCAAAAAGTCAACATTTGTTTCCAATCGTTCAAACAAGGGGTGCAATCCACCAAAATAGCCTGTGGGGTTTGAATTAGTGAGCAGGACTTGACCAGGGAGCTTGTGTCTGAGTCAGCTTAGAAGCATACCAACGACGGCCAGAATTTCGTCCCTCCGATCCAAGGCTACGCTGGCTACAACAGGCCGCCCTGTCCTTCGTTGTGATTGATCAAAGGTTGGAGGCACAGCAGTTGCGACGTCTAATGAATCAAACCGAGAAGCAGCCAGGATGTCGCAAGATATAGCCTCCAACCAAGGTGGTAGCTCTGGTGGGGATGCTCTGGTACCATTATGATGATGGCTCAACGCAGCAGCCTGTTCATGGGTGCAACTCTGTGGCAATTTACCTGCGTCCACTCGGGTTACATCTCTTCCTAAGCACTCCCTATCCCTACCACTTGGTCCAGCACCCGCAGCTCTCACAAGGTCTCGTTCAGCACTGCTCCTACAAACACGCATCTGCAAGGGTTCCCTATCCCGTGCACCAGGGGAGTTTTCAGGCATCTGAAAAGCGCCTTGTTTGTAGGCTTCGTGAAACTCATTTGCAGCAGGCAGGATCTGCTTCCAGCAGTCCAGAACCTTGTCAGGAAAGTCACCAATCTGAATACCACTCATGCTCATCGTTTTGGATGGGCCTTGCTGACCTTCACAGATCTCTGTTGTGAGAGCATTGTCCTCAGAGGTAGGAATACAAGATCCCTTATCACAATCGGCCTTATTGCATGATTTGTCACGAGCAGGCACGTCTGCCCTGTTCTGCCGATTTGAATCTGAATCATTGAGAGCTGACGCACACACTTCTTTGGAGCCTGCTTGCAATCTCTTGGCATTATCCACAGTGTGAGCACGATGTTCACAGGCTTCATTCACTCTAGCTCCCCGAGCATCGAGGCTGCCTTCACATGGCACAGGCTGATAACTTCTCAACAGCTGTTCTACCTGTGAGCACTAAGACATGTCCGAAATTTTGCACTCAAAATGGGAAGCATGGTCATAAAAAGGACTACTTGGATCCAAAGCAACGATAATGAATTACTGTACCGTGGATTCTCAACCAAGATAGTGCAAGACAGCAGAAGACTCTATGTGTGTCCCTGTGGCATATTGCATGCTAACCACCCTGGTCTCCATCATACACTTACCCATGTACTTGTGGAAATGATTACATGGATCAACAGACTCATCAATGCACAGACTGTAACAAGGATTCATAATGTCTATGTCTGAGAAAGTAATCCAATACTCAAGTACTTCTCATTGGACACAGGATTGACAGATAGTGGAGACTGGAAGTATGTTCATAAAAGCCCTGCTTTGTCATTCTGTTCCTTGCTACCATGCAAAATTTGTGTGACCATCACCTGTGTTGTGATATCCTATCACTGCTTGCTTGGCATGATCTGAGACAGGCATTCATCCTGAAAACTACTAAAACTCTCCTGAGTAGCCAATTTACAAAGAAAGAATGTCTAGGATGTAGAAGTTTTAATACTTGTGTGACTCCAGGTGATATCACTTGTTACAATAGCTCATATTGCAGCCAAGCAATACATTTGAAGCAGATTCTGCAAAAATCAAACATCAGAAAAGCTGCGCATTCAAGCCCTCTTAGATAGTGTGGCTACTTGAAACAGCAGCCAGGGCTAGAATCTAACTCAGAGGATGTTCATGACAGCGTCAATACACACTGTCACATAGTGCATTTCTCACAAGTGGAATGTTGAGTCCATATTCGAGTAAGAAGAGCAATACAATTTAGAGCAGTCAAATGTCAGTGGAGTTGATTTATGAAACTTGTTTGACTAAGCATCTGAAATGTGACAACACATAGGTCGGCTGAAATGATCATCTTCGCACTGCACAACAGTAGCTTCATAACAATGAATCAATAGCTAATAATGATACTAATCCTTGGTATCCAGCTCTTGGTTTTCTTCATTAAATATCTGTGGAACTTGATGTTGTGTCATCTTTATGTCCAGTGTATTTAGAGGTTTGAAGATATGCATTCTTCAGTTATTGTACAATGTAATAGATATGTACAAGGATAGATAAGTGCATGGATGTCAGGATATCCATGTCAGATCACTCAACCATTGGTGGTGACCAGGGGGCTAGGCCATGGGTTGGAGAACTCAGCTTCCTTACTCGTGTTAAGGAGGTGTCACAGGGATAGACAGTAATTCCAGTCTTCTACTATCTTGGGCTGCCTGGTTTATCCCTTACACCCTAAATGAAAAAATTTCATGACGTCAAAATCCAGCAGGTCTAACACTAGGTTGTTAACACTTGAGTGGATTAGCAGAATGTACTCCCAACATGTGCAAAACGTCAAGAATGAAGATAACTCAAGTCAGCCAGAGATTTAGGCTGCGCAGTTGAGCAGAATTAACTGGATCAAGACTCCCATTACATGTCGGAGCAAAATTCATCACCTATCAAAAAAAAATATCTGAAGGAAATTCAAGAATCCTCCACACTCCCTTTCAGCGATGCTGCATGTACGGACTAGTAGACAAACGCATACCTGATCAATGTGGAAGTTTATAAGGCTCATTTCATCACAGGCCTTGTCAATCACAGACTGTTGCTCTTCTTCCATTTGCATGAGGAACTCCCGACGAAGGCCAGCCTTATTCTCTAGCGCACTCACAGCGTGTAATGTGTCTTTAGCAGACACTTGAGCAAAGACCTCAGACACAGCACTGTCTAAAGAGATGTCTGTGAGCGATGGCCGATCTTTCGGGTTTTGCGCTGTCTGAAGCAAACAGGAAAGTTAAAATTTTCGGGGTGCTGAGTTGAGCATACAAGTCATTTTAAATGTGATTTAATGCAAGACAGCTCATGCAGTTGATAAATATGAATACAAACGCGGTTGATGACATGAGCATCAATACATGAATGATTGAACCAGTCTTCACACACATTTGCAGAGGTTCATCCTCAAACTGCTTCTGCATTGTTTTCCCATGTCATCGCAACTTTTTGTAACTCGTACCATCAGAATCATGTGTCCTAAATGCAGCACTTTTATTGTGCAAAACAGAAGCCTATTGTAGGGGAATACCTGAGGCATGAGCATTCATCAGAGCATAGGCCATCTAGTGTTCAACAGTGAAGAATTGATATCAATATATAAGAATATATAAGAATATATAAGAACTAATTTCAATATCGCCTTGGTAGTTCATGTACTGCAGTAGGCAGCTTCCGTACCATCTGCAAAATGAGAACAGCTATTTGTGGCTTGGAAGAGAGCAGCTGTACTGGGAGCCTTGGAAGCATTGTCAGATGCTTCAACCTCTCCCTCGAATGGCATGGAGCCATAGCCAACTCCATCAAAAGTATTCCCAAAGCGTATACTGGCTCAGGAGGGTCGCGCTGGCGTTTGCTGACTCCGGATTTCGTTCCTGGTTGAGACTGTGTGTAAAAAGAAGTTGAAAAATGGTAACCGGGCGTGTAGCACGGGGCGATTTCTAACGAAGCAGTACTAACGAGGATTCCTGAAGGATTCGTGAACATTATCCGACCTTCAAGTTTCATGAGAGGCTGGCTCGTTCCTGAAGGTTGAAGCGCATGCATGGTGGCCTGAAGTAGCCGACAGAAAATGGCCAAGCGTGCTGACCAAGGCAGGCGCTGACTTTCCAGAAAAATATTAAGAGGCATAAATCTGTTACTTGTGGCCAAGGGGAGTAGAAGAGATGGTGACGAGCTTCTTTCTGGCCTTGTGGTTGGTACTTGAGACGATGGCAAAGATTCGTTATTCTGACTCACTCCAGTTGGAGTACTAAGAGGAGGATATGCCTCGCAATTGTTGTTTTCCTCGTCAAGTGCGACTGCTGTGCCCACAGTAGGTCCCCGATATGCGTATTGCCAAATATTCTGAATCTCCTTGTGCGTGGCGGGTTTCACTATATAGTGACAAGCCCCGTGCTGAAGGCACTCCCTCACTGTATCGACACATTCGTTCGCCGACATCACTGCAAGTAAAATTGTGGTCGATGCTTGTCTCGTCACTTACAGGGAAGAACGATCCGGCAAATGGTGTAGCGTGAGCTGGAGCACCGACAGTAACAATACTTCAGAAGATCCGTGAAGAATGCGGGGAGAAGGATTTGGAGCATACTGACCACGGGAATACGGCTCCATGCCGGATTCCCCTTTACTTGCTCCAGCAAGTCGAGACCGTCTCCACCCTCCGGCATCACAACATCCTGCACTGAGAAATTCTTTTACTTCTTTGCAACAGAGAATGGATAGCGAAGATAGATTATGCCCGAGGTTCAGATGACAAGGAGTCAACGGGCACTCAACGAAACCTGCCAACCACGTGTGGGATACGCACAGATACGGCCTACGTAGTCACTAAGTAAAACGGTCCGGAATACGTGAAACAGTCCAAACTTCCCCCATCATGGCTTAGTGGATCTTTTCAGAATCTATGTTACAGTATCGTCACCAACGTCAGCCTGAAAGTACTCGTACCGAAAGAATCAGATTAATCGTGTCTTGTTCCACGCTCTCAAGAATGCACATTGCCTCTTGTGCGCTTTTCACGGCCGTTACTGCAAGATACACCTGAGCTACTCAATCAAGCTCAGTAACATAGCCTTGCAGCGGTAAAGAAACGAATCCCAAACAGTAAATTGAAGGATTAGTCACCACCAATAGCGTTTGAGCCCAGGAATAAAATATGAATATGAAAGTTAGATTCTGATCAAAATTGGGCACAACGTACCATCGAGCATATAGCGCTCCTCACAGCGTACTGATGCATACCTGTGTACCCGAACTTCTCCAGTGTTTTCTTGATCACATGCCTTGAGATCGTATCATCATCAACAACAAGTACATGAACATTCCTCTGACCTTCGGATTCGACCTTCATTGTGGGTGGAGCCTCAGTGCTCCCGACTGCTGCCATTTCGTCTGCATGTGAAGACAACATTTCTATGCGTATAGGTACGACGTGACCCGCACAGTGATACGAATATTCGGATGCTGTCTTTTGAATCCTCTCTTTTCAATATCGCTTGTTGGTATCGAGCGAACTTTATCCGGAATCGCTCTGCCACACATGTGGATTTAGGACAACGCTTAGTCCCATGCAATAGTACACTCACCACAGCTTCGCTGCGTGCCCGGAGTTCCCTGTAAAATCTTGTACGATTCATTTATTGAATATCTTCCGAGTTTTTATATTGAAACGAAAAAATGATAGTAAGGATACTGCGGATTTGCTGCCATGCCCAATAATGGTGTTGCCTCGACGAAAATTGTACACATAAACAAGAAGATGTGCTGAACGCCCAAAAAATTATTTCAATTGTGGATGTGTCAAAGATTGCTCGGGTAGTGTAGCAGGCTCCTTGAGCATTGCTTCTTTCACATTTTTCAATGATTCTATCGTGACGAACCATAAGCGGGCGGCATCGTACAAAATTTTTTCATTTTGATTCTTTTAAGGGAATAAGGAAGTTGTCCCGTGAGTGTAAACTTTGCCTATTATGCGATGTTCCCACAGATAAAAATTACAACATGAATTAACTCAACACATAATATCTTACGCAACATTTATAGGTTCACGTAAATATAAACAGACAATTCTTCAATATCCTCAATGTTGGAGCTTGACGGACGTCTGTGTGCTACTCCTAGTTCACCCTCGGCAGAGCGCACGCTTGTTCACATCATTATAGTCAGGTGCAATTGACGCAACCGCAACCACGTTAGATTCACGAACTAGATACAACGAATATGAGAATGCTGAAATAAGAACGAACGACTAATATAAACAGCTGTGAGCTATTGGAGCTCACGCTGACCTGGTCCGTCGTTCACCGAAGCATTTTCCTGGCTGAAAATCAAAATCATTAACAACCCTACACTTCCTGCTAGATCAGGGATACAGGCGAAACTATCCCTCTACAATTACCTGTCTGACAAAAGTACTGAAATGGACAACTCTCTTCCTTTCGTGAGATATTTGGCACGGCGACAGTGTCCTGGTCCCGAATCAGCTTTCCCCATGGCTGTGAGCCACGATTCGTTGCAGTTTGCGTAAACGGAAAAAGCATGATACACACCTTGCCGAAGAGGTTGCGCAGTCAAGATACAGTCTGTGGGCTGTATTGTGGGCTGATACGGTCGCATACGGGCTGATACGGTCGTATACGGGCTGATACGGTCGTATACGGGCTGACACGCTCATCTTACTCAGATTCGAACCAGACCCGGAACTCTGGTGCGTGATTAATGAGTAATGCTGCAATGTACAGCTAGAAAGTATTTTGCCATACTTCGTTGTACCTCTATGCATTCTCTGGGTATTAGCAGCCATAACCAAGTCCCGAGGCTAATCCTTAATATGTAATAGAGATTGATTGGCTGACACAGTGATATGTGTGTTCAACACCCTATCAACCACAAAGCTGCAGTGGTGGTGTAAGACACACCAAGGGTATAAGACCGCACAGATCAATGTCCTTACCAGCAGAAGTCAAGGATCTTGTGGCAGCACTTACATTGGCCCAAATCGCACTGTGTATCTAGCTAATTCTCTTCACTTGCTGCATGCAGCACAATCTCTACCCTTTCCCACACATCAGACTGCAGATCAATCTTATGTCTCATCTTCTCAGAAGTCTACACCTTTACCAATCACCTTGACCAACGCAGCACACATCGCTGCAGTCCCGCTGTCCATCCCGTCACAAATGACTTGAGCATGTCCTCTGGGAAAGCCAGATAGTTGTACTGCAACTCTTCATTCCCTGAAGCAATGCAACATCATTGCTCATCAAACACAGGTATCCTGAGTAACTGAGAGAGCTTCAAGTGATGCCTTTGTGAACTCTGGCAGGTAGCCTCAGAAGGGACATCTACCAAGTCTCCATGATTGCCTTTCTGCCTTGAGTTGCTCCCCAAAACTCCAATTAATTAATCACAATACCCTTGGCAGGTGAGATTTTTATTGAGGTTTCTAATATTTGGAGTACATCAGCCAAGATGAGTGTGACTGTGTACACACAGCAACATGGCATTTTTTAAGTGGCTCTAGGTAGACTTGTGCAATAAGCTAGCCTTTGTTGCACTTAATCCAAAGCTCGGAGTGTCAGGCACCTGACCTAATAGATCATGATACATGAAGCAAGTTGAGGGGGGGAGGATACCACGATGGCATGCCAAGCAGTTCTTGAGGTGGTTCTACCTGCAACTCGTCCTCTGATTGAATTTCCTTTCACAGGCTTCAACTGTTGGGGACACTTTGCAGTATTGAAATTCTGTAATTACTCTGCAATACAGGCCTGAGAGCAGAGAATAGCCATGCTTTTGCTGCATACCATTTTTGGAGGAGATGTATACGCAGGCTGGTGCTGCACTATTGCAGTTCTTGTGTCACCTTGGTAAGGTAGCATCCTATGTAAACAAGGAGTTTTGATGACCAAGTGGTAGACTTTGGAGTTGTTGCTCTGTATACTCAAGGGTGATGTGATCATTGTTTCAGATAGGGAGTGTGGCCTTACCTCTGTTGGATGATACAAGTTCCATTTGTGCAGGCTACAGCAGTCTATTTTCTAGACTACACAGATGTCTATGCTTGTTTCAAAGCATGTTGCTCGGCTTCTAAGTGCAGCTTATCTAGTAAGCAAAATATCAGAGATGAAGATTGGTTGTAGAGTCTACATCAACTTTTTCCAGACATTTCTGTAGTTTGATGTATGTGCATGGCAGTTCAGTTTATTTTTGTGAATCTGATGGCCTCTGTCACTCACAACCTCTGTCATTCACAACCTCTGACATTCAGAACCTCTGTCATTCACATGGTCAATACAGCATGGGAATGTTGAGGCAAAGCCTAGCAACAACTATTTGGCGTGTGCTTCAAAACCCACCTGCATCAAGTGTATTGGGGGAAATCTCTTCTTCTCATCTTCAGGCACATTCAGACACTTCGAATATTCTACGAGTTCTTGATTGGGATTAACTTGAGCATATGATTTGAGACGTTGACAAGTGTTGCTTTGACATCTTGACCATTAAAACGGTTGGATTGAGCTCTTAATATTCAGGAAGGGAGCTACCATTGAGTGATCTAAACAACATTCTTCTCGTTCTCACATAAACAATAAACAGTGATGATTAAGTTTTGAATTTACTGCTTGGAACTACAGAATGAGGGCAGCTTACAAACCAATTTGTGGCCAGTCAGGTTAACAGCAGCCTCCAAAATCTTACTTGACAACAGCCAAACAAGAAGCTGTCAAAAAAACAATGAAAATAATGAAGAAGACTTCTGGAAATCCAAAGACCTAGTCTTGATAATACCAACAGCCTTTCACACACTTTTCATGCCTAGATAGTTCTGCCATACTTTGAGAATACCCCTCTTGGTTGGAAAGATAGGCCTTCCATCACTCTTGAGTCTAGTGGAGGAACTATCCAAGTGTTCTGGATTGGGTCATACACTCCTTGGGTTGGTGGCAATGGAACAGCTGCACACAAGGTCAGGCTTATTCATTCATTCGTTTGCATCGAGCAACTTGGGCTGTGGTGAGCCATACCAGAACACTAGTCTCAAGGAATAAGAAAGCATCGTGAATTGGTGACAAAATATCAAAACTAATTTATTGGCTAAGATTATTAAAACTGGGATATATAGTCAGCAGCTCAACTCACTCCCTAAAGTATCCCCATTTCAGATTTGAATACACAAATCAAATTTGCAGATTGTTTCAGGTGTCAAGTTTCCATCCATTTGCATCATTGAGCATGCACATAACAGGCTTGTACGCGTACTAACAATGATAAGCTGTTTGGAAGCTCAAGTATGAAACATACCTGCCTTTCTAGGTTTCCTCTGGGGGTGTTGCTCCACATGCTGCCGGTTAGCTCTTTGGTAATCCTGAAGACTCATACAAAGTTTGAAGAAGCCCTCGCTAATCGATTACACCCAAATGAACAACAAAAAAGCTGTTTAGGATGCAAATTGGTTACCTTTTCTTACTGTACGCTTTCAACATTCACAGTGAAATACACAGTGCAAACTGACACAACCTCTTTAAGATTGATGAAACCTTTTATAATTCCATCATGTAGGCTTTATGGAATTACGTGGACCCCGGAAAACTTACAGAAGTTTGACATCAAGTCTTTAGGACTCTACATAGATGCTAACAGGCAGTCACACTTTTCTCGCAAGCTTTCTTGATCAAAATGACAGCATGACCTCATTTGAAGATAGCATAAAATTTGTTTTGTTACATACACATCGCAATTCTTCAACGGATGCAGGTCCCGAGCCAGCTCTTGACCCAGCCTTATTATGCTCACGGTCAAAGCTATACCAGACCTGTGGTAATGGATGTGAGATGCCTCGACCGGCCCTCTTTGCAGAAACAAGCTGAAAATGACGAAGATTCGGTTGATCAACGGAGCCCTGGTGTGTTGTGGTGTTTCACCAACTAATTTGAACATGCTGTTATGCCATCAAACAAGGTCACCCTATAACAGTGTCACATATCTTGCAATTTCTGGAGAGTCATACAACCCAATTAAACCTGTGTGATGAAATATCACAAGATGACATCAGCCTCAACGTTGATAGAAAAGAAACACTTCATGACCATGTCGCAGAAAAGATTATCACGACATTTTCTTAGAAGTGCACTTGTTGCTGGATATTTTAGCATGAACAGAGTTGCTTTATTGCCCAAGTGTCCTAATTTTTTGCGTTGGAAGTAGAGGATGTGCTATAAACTTGGTCACAGGTGGCACTACCGAAACAGGCTACAATGCTCAAATACCTCATGCTTGCATTAGTTTTCAAAGAATTCATTGCACACGCCAATATTATTACCCCAAGTAAATTATGACAATATCCTTCTGTAGATATTAGAGCAGGCCTTCTTTGGTAGACTCCACCATCCATTGATGCGCCATATTCCAGATGGCCAAGTTGAGTTCTCTTCCTATTTAGCCTCTCTTTCACAGCTATTCTCACATATCTCTCATGATTCCAGGCTTGTACTTGGGTTCTGTGGCTTTCCAAAAATAAAATATTGGTATTTCTCTGTTTGCCTAAATACTATTTGTCGTGTGTAATTGTCGGCTGTACCAAGTAAAGGAGACAATTCTTTATTTTCCAGGCTAATCTAATATTGACCGGTGAGAAAGAAAATTTTGTGAGAATTGACAAGATGGGATATCTGAGTAGCATGACAGTAGATGCTCTCACCTGAGAGCTTGGCAGCTCAATTTTTTCCCAGTCACAAGAAGCAAGTGTGGAATCTGAATTATTTGAACTCCCACTGGGGATATTCTTTCCAAATTGGGATACATTCGTAAACAGTTTCCTTTTGAATAGCTTCGACCCCGATAAAAGGTTCTAACAATTTTACTCGAATGCTTTTGCTAGCACCTTTATCACAGCTTGTTGACATTCCCCAGAACCATGATACTTGTTTGCCTGCGTTCCTATGTCTGACTATCAGGACACAAGTGCATTACTGACATATCTGCATGTCTACATGCCTCCAAAATCTAATAAAGTAAGGTGTACATCTACGGTCTGCCTTCATGTAGTGGGGAACAAAGCTGAGCCTTTGTTGAATGGATTAAACTGTCACAATCACGTACTAAACTGCAAAAAGACGGAACCCAGATCAGTGGAATGTGACAATTGTGCAGTAATTCTTCTGGTTCTTGCAGTCTGATTCTATTTGTTCAAAAATTAGTATTGATGTACACAAACATTCTGTACCTAACATTGCCACAGGACATGACTCAGCCTAGTGGACAAACCTACAAGATTCTTATTGGTGTATGTTGGGGATGCATGATCTTTGCTCGTGAAACTGTACTTTGACAACTTGTTAGGCATTATATAAATTGCCCATTAACATCATAGACCATAGGACAAGTTTCCAGCTGAGTGAGAAGGTATAAGAAGGAACCTGATTCCTCAGTGTTTGACGAGTTCCCAAACGATTGCTTTCCACTGGCCCACAGGCAGTCCACGAGTCTGGAAGATGAATTGGAACTCTGCCACGGGGCTTTTCTAGGTTTGCAGTTGCTGTTTCCAGTCCGTTTGTTGGAGGCACTGAGTAAAAATGCCTGTGACCAAGCGACTGAATTGTCAGTGAGAAGTCGATTAACACAATATCATGGTGTCTTTGAGACTTGTGCTTTACCTGTTCCAACAAAGAAGCAAACAGGAGATGCACAAGCTGTGTGTAGGAAACATGTAATGGTATAATCACAGTTAAGACAGCTTCAGGTTGTGCTGAACTAACTCTCAATTGCTCACTCATACTTGTGACAATGGAAATTGCGGCCCATGTAGCATAACAGCCAACTAACCTGATGGGGTCATAGCTTCCTTGTGGAGGGTGCTGGTGTTGGATTCCCAGTGTACCCCATAACCGCGCTGTTTCTCGGTTCTTTAGAGCACACGTTGAGTCTTCTGCATAATTATGCTCTAGCGGTGTACATGATACAGCCTTTGTTCGAATAACAGCTGATGTACTGTTTTCTAACCATCGGTACTGTTGAGGGGCTCCAGATGTTATTGCCGCACTGTTATTGGAGCTTGACATAGAACATCTATGTTCGCGAGTAATTGGATTCTCAGGACATATGGCTCCGGAATTCAGAAATTTCGCAGACCCAGGTCGTTTTCCGTTTGAAATAATCTTTCCGTCGTCAAACTGTGAAGGTGACTCAGAAAGCCGCTGCAGCGCGTCCAGCTGTTGGGATATCTGCTGTTGATTGTTTGCTCTGAAGCCTTGCTTCGTGGTTGATAGCAAGTTTCTTTAAGTCCAAAGCTGGGAAAAACTTTCAGAGAGTACGATTGATGGTCGTTCAGTGCAATTGAAGTGTTCTTGGATCGTACTCTGTGTGGGTTTGGGATGTTTCCCTTACGATACGTATTTAGCCGACGCTGGATATTAATTTCGTATTTTGGGCTGTAAAAATCTTCGCGTGTAATTTCATTCGTTCCCTTGGACTGCTTACGCTTCGGAAGATCATGGAGGTACTGCCTTGCCTGCGATCACATCAGATGATTGGATGCACACGTAAAACGTGTTCGAGAGTCCATGATAAGGGATTCAGAATTACAAGTTAATGCAGACGAACGTTTGTCACGTTGCGCATCATTATCTTCGGCAGCACACTAATTATATAATCAACGCTAGTGAACGCACACGCACACACCTCTGAGTCGGTACTAAACACAGTAAAAGGAGGAGGCATCTTCTATTGGATACACTCAGTTTCAACCTGTACCTTCTTGGATATTTTCCTCCCAACCGTTCTTCAGCACTATTTTCGATGCTACGCCATTTTCACCAAGGCCGCAGATCCAGCAGGTCAAGCGCTCACCTGAGCTAAGATGTGGCCCCCTATCAAAATCTCAGATTCCCACGTCCTGCCACACTTCTCTTGAAAAGGGAAGCAAAAGGAACCCTACTTTTCTGAAACCACTTGTCCTTGAATAGCAATAGTGTGTTTTTTACATCCTGTTTAGAGATCTGGCAAGTGGTCAATACGGCTTCTGATATTTTAATACAACAATTACTGTGATGAAATTCTCGAGTATATTGCGTTGAAGCCTCAATTTTACAACTTGAGGCAGGCGAATACGAGCGATGTCCACGGCTTGGGGCCCTGTTATCGGGAGATTCGGTTAAGCATACAGTCAAGCCTCCAAACAGTGTACCTCGCAATAGTTCAAAATAACGAACAATCCCACACGATAAATACAGTCTGAACCCGATAATCGAAAGCAATCTTTCCAAGGTCAAAAACTTTCGATCATCGAGTTTTTCGATTAGGTTCTGAACTTTCAAGACATGAAATACCAATGCATGGAGGTAACATACAGGCAAAGCTACCCTGAATACCTGCGCAAAAGTGGCTGTACGCATCCGAACAATAG
>JAULKQ010069336.1:1174-21615 GCA_032356285.1 Smithsoniella earleae | reverse complement strand
GGCGTCCCCGTGCCGTCGACGCCCGTTCCCCCTCGAATCACCACCTCATGCATGGGCGAACGCTACCCCCGGCGGCCCGATTCCAAACGCCCGACGGCCAAACGATGGCCCAACGACCGCATCCGAGTCCTGAACGGCGCCTCATTCCCCTTACGGGCCATCTGGCGTCCGACATCGGCGCCCCTCCGTTGGCGTCCCCCAGGTTTCCGGCGTAGGAGGAAGAATGGCGACTCGACGAGACACCCGCGGCGGGAGGACGTGGCGCGGAGGGCGATCCCGGTTCGGAGGCCTCATCGCGCTATCGGCGACGCTCGCGCTCGGCGCCGAATGCGCAGCCGAGACGCCTGGCGCTTGGAAGAACTTCTCCGTGCGACCGGTCGTCGAGGAAGGCGGCACGGAGCTCTCCGTGAAAGCGGGCGTCCCCACCCAAACACCGACGGTACGCGTGGGGGAGCCCCTCCTCGACGGATCCTGCGTTCAATCCTCGTCCGTCAAGACCGAGACCATCATTTGGCCCGCAGACCGCGGCAAGAAGGCGCCGCCGCCCTTCGAGGACGTCTACATCGAAGCCAAGCTCAGTCCGGAATGCGTCGACCGGCTCGCGAAGTACGCCGCGAAGAACCGGGGCCGACAGCTCGCGCTCGTCGTCGGAACCGAGGTCTGGACTCTCCCGATGATTCGCGGACGCACGACCGATGCGATCTCCATCCCGCACTTCGCAAGTGAGGAAGAGGCCGAGCGCGGTGCCGCGACGCTTCGCGGCGAATCGTCGCCGCCAACCGGAGGCCCGCCCGCCGCCGAGCGCGGGACGCGCGGCTAGCCGATCTCCAGGTCGGACGCGCTATGGCGTTCCGGCACCCTCTCCTCTTCAGGACCCCACGCCTTGTTGACGCGCTCCCCACGCTTCACGGCCGGACGCTCTTTGATCTCCGTCGCCCATCGAAGGACGTTCGTGTACGACTTCGTATCCAGGAAAACCGCCGCATCGTAGATTTGGCCGAAGACCACACCACCGTACCAGGGGTACGTGGCCATGTCCGCGATCGTGTATTCGTCGCCCGCGAGGAACTTTCGGTCGGCGAGGTTGCGATCCAAAACGTCGAGCTGGCGCTTCACCTCCATTGCGTAGCGATTGATGGGGTACTCCAACTTCTCGGGCGCGTACGCATAGAAGTGACCGAAGCCGCCGCCCAGGTACGGCGTGGCGCCCATCTGCCAAAACAACCACGAAAGGCACTCCGCGCGGGCCGACGGTTCTTGCGGAAGAAACGCACCACATTTCTCGGCGAGGTAGACCAGAATCGCGCCGGACTCGAACACCCGGGTCGGCGGAGTCGTACTGTGGTCGACCAGGGCCGGGATCTTCGAGTTCGGGTTGGCCGCGACGAAGCCGCTGCCGAATTGATCCCCCTCGCCGATGTTGATGAACCAGGCGTCGTACTCGGCGTCCGCCTTCCCGATGGCGAGCAACTCCTCCAGAAGAATGGTGACTTTCACGCCGTTGGGCGTCGCAAGCGAATACAGTTGCAGCGGGTGCTCGCCAACGGGCAGTTCCTTCTCGTGCGTGTGCCCCGCAACCGGCCGGTTGATCTTGGCGAAGCGGCCGCCGCTTTCGGCGTCCCATTTCCATACCTTCGGCGGTGTATACGAGCCGGAGTCAGACATTCGTGGTCCCTTCCCTTGCTGATCGTCGAGCGGTTCGTGAGGACATTAACCGCCGGGAGAGGCCGGTGTCGAATCGACGCAAGGCGAGACACGTTGTGCCGGAACGGGCCCCATTGAAGGAAGGTACCGATGAACGAGATCAGCAGACGCCGCTTCATGCAGCTCCTCGGCGCGGGCACGGCCTCCGCGGCCGCGGGGTCATGGACGCGGGGGTGGGGGGAGGGAGCGACCACCGCGTCGAGTCGCGCGGCCTCCGACCGTGTGATCGTGATCGGTGCAGGTGCCGCCGGCCTCGTCGTCGGCAACGCGCTCACGGCAGCCGGGCGCGAGGTGGTTGTCCTCGAGGGGCGCGATCGGCTCGGCGGCCGCATCTGGCCGCGCGAGGTCGGCGGGGTTCCGGTCGACCTCGGCGGGATGTGGATCTCGGGGCCCCGCGGGAATCCGGCCACGTGCATCCTGAACGACGAAGGACTGGGCTGGATGCCGGCGGAGCCGATCGCGATCGACGTCAAGGCGTACGACGCGGTGCTCCGCCGCGAGATCCCACTGACGGAGCTCGCCGGGGTGGCCATCGCACTCGAGCAGTTCGATGCGATGCTTCCCGAGCTCCTCGCGAGCCTCGGGCCGCGCGCGACCTTCGCCGACGCCATCCATCGCTTCCTCGAGACCTCGGGCCTGGGTGGCGTTGCACGCCGCTATGCCGAGTTCGGCCTCCGGACGCAGACGGAGATCTCGTACGCCGTGCAGTCCGAACGCCTGGCGCTCGGCGACTACGACTTCAGCAATCCGCTGCCCGGGGGCGAGCACTTCCCCGACGGCAGCTACCGCGGATTGATCCAGGCACTCGGCCGAGGCGTCGATGTGCGCCTGAGCACTACGGTGTCGCGGATCGAGCACTCCGCGAGCGAAGTGCGGGTCGAAACGTCGGCCGGGACCTTCACGGGCAGCACGGTGGTGGTGACGGTGCCGCTCGGCGTCTTGAAGTCCGGCTCGATTCAGTTCTCGCCCGCGCTTCCCGCGCGGAAGACAGCCGCCATCGATCGATTGGCGATGGCGGAACTCGAGAAAGTCGTCCTGCGCTACGACGATGCATTCTGGCAGAGCCCGGGCAGCGGAAACCTGCTGTACGTGAGCGAAACGCAGGGCGAGTTCCCCCACTTCGTCGACTACACGCCGTACGCCGGCGGCCAGCCGACCCTGGTGGGCTTCTACTGCGGCGACTACGGACGTGCGATCGAACCCATGTCCGACGACGCAATCGTCGGCCGCGTGGCGGGCATCGTCGAGGAGATCGCGAGAACCCCGGGCCCCGCTCCGACCGATGCCTTCGTGACACGTTGGAAGTCGGACCCCTTCGCGCGCGGCTCGTACAGCTCGCTTCCCGTCGGTGCCGGGATCTCCGACCTACGTGCTCTGGGAGAACCGGTCGGGGATCGCCTGCTGTTCGCGGGAGAAGCCACGAGCGCGCAGTACAGCGGCTATGTGCATGGCGCGCTCCTCACCGGAGTCCGGGAAGCGGAGCGACTTCTCGGAACGACCGGGGCCGCGTTACTCTCCGGTCTCGTGATCGAGGAGGGCTGCGACGAGGCGGCCTCGGGAGTCTAGACCGAGAGGGTGACCGGCATGTGGTCGATGCCGTTCACGAAGCTACTGTCCACGAGTTCGACCTCGCCGGCCTTCTCCCACCGTGACCGTCGGGCGAGAAGCTCCTCGAAGAGAATGCGCGCCTCGAGCCGCGCGAGGCTCGCACCGAGACAGAAGTGCTGCCCGAACCCCAGCGAAACGTGCGGTTCGACCGGGCGACCGATGTCGAAATCGTCGGCGGTCTCGCCCCACATCGTCTCGTCACGGTTCGCGGCCGGATAGAGCATCATGACCGCATCCCCCGCGCGAATCTCCTGGCCGTGGAGCTCGGTGTCTCGGGTCGCGCCGCGGAAGAAGTACCGGATGGGAGTGGTCAGGCGCAGCATCTCCTCGATCGCATTCGGCAGGGGCACCGCTCCCGAGCGGAGGCGCGCGAGCTGTTCCGGATGGTCGAGCAGAAGGCGCGTGCCCTGGGAGACCAACGTCCGCGTCGTCTCGTTGCCGGCGACCAGCAGCGTCATGCAAAAGATCAGAATCTCCGACTCCTCGAGAGAGCGTCCGTCGAGATCCGCCTGCAGGAGCGCCGTGATGAGGTCGTCTCCCGGTTCGGCCCGGCGTTTCGCGAGCATTTCGGCGAAGTAGAGGAAGACATCCGTAATCGCCGCGCTCCCGGCGTCACGATCCGCGTCGGCGCCGGCCTGCACCACCACGGCATCGGACCAGCGTCGAAAGTCATCGAGGTCGTCGTCCGGAACACCGAGCATCTCGGCGATGACGCGCATCGGAAGGGGCAGAGCGATGCTCTCCACGAAATCGATCGGCTCGTCGGTCGCCGCGCCTTGAATGCTCTCGATCGCGATCTCGCGCATGCGCGCTTCCATGTCGGCCACGCGCCGCGGCGTGAACGCCCGGCTCACGAGCGACCGGTGACGATTGTGCTCGGGAGGATCCATCTGAATGATCGAGGGAGACGGATTGGCTTGAACACCCGGGTCCCGTTGTCCCCGCCCGATGGGCATCGTGATCCCCGCCCGTGAGCTCCAGAGCTCCGGCTGCTTCGACATACGCTGGACATCCTCCAGACGGGAGACGACCCAGAAGGCTCGAGGCTCGAACCACCAAAGTGGCGCTTCGCGACGCAACCAACGATACGTCTCGTTCGCGCGCGCCTGATCGGCATAGAACTCGCTTTGGTCCAGGGCGATCGAATCCGCCGTCCGACGCTCCACTTTCATCGCGCTTCTCCTCCTTCGACCGTCGATCGTCGCCCCGCCTCGCGCCCCTTCTCGCGCTGGAAGAGCGACGTGACGGTAGTGAGATCCTCCCGACATTCTTCGAGACTGCGTGGTCCGCCGACGAGGCAACCGAACACCGAACGCAAGCACAGCACGGCGGCATGCTCCGGCCGAAGCCCCGGCCGGAGCTCGCCACGCTCGGCCGCCCTGGAAAACTGCTCGACGAGAGCGAGCGCCGCCGCGGAGGTCGCGGTTGCGGGCATGCTCGTCGCCGGATCCGTCTCGAGCGCGAGCATCTCTCCGAAGAGGGCCGGGTCTCCAACCTCGCTCCGCGCCTCCAGGATGCCGTCGACGAGATTCTCGAGCGTCTCGCTGAGCGTCTCGGCGGAGGCGATTCTGCTCGCGTACGAGGACTCGACGAGATCGCGCATCTCCCGCAGAGCGTCGGCCTTCGTCGGGAAGTGAAAATAGAACGCAGAGCGCGCGAGACCGGCCGCCTCGCTGATCCGAGAGATGCTCGCCCGCCCGAAGCCCACGCGGCGGAACTCGTCGACCGCCGCTTCGAGAAGCCTCGCTCGGGTGCGATCGCCCTTGCGCTCGCGCGGGGAGGGCCGCGGGATCGTCGCCATGGCAGGGAGCCCAGATTTGATTCTGACGCACGTCAATAAAAATTGACATATGTCAGAAATGCGATCGAAACAAGAGGAAATCCAAGGCGAAGTGGTATGGAGGGGGGCCGAAGAGGAGGCACCTCCCCATGAGACTCGAAGGAAAAGTGGCGATCGTCGTCGGGGCCGGACAGACCCCCGGCGAAACCATCGGGAACGGCCGCGCGACGGCCCTTCTGTACGCCCGCGAAGGCGCGCGGGTGCGGCTGGTCGACCGCCGACTCGACTCGGCCGAGGAAACGCGCGCCTTGATCGACGAGGAAGGCGGAGAGGCCGTCGCCATCGAAGCCGATGCGACGAGCGACACCGACTGCCGCGGCATCGCGGAGAAGTGCGTGGAGACCTTCGGGCGCATCGATGTCCTGCAGAACAACGTCGGCATCGGCCACGGCGACGGCAGCGTCATGCGCATCACCGAAGAAGCCTGGGATCACATCTTCGATGTGAATCTGAAGACGGTCTTCCTCGCCTGCAAATACGTCTTGCCGACGATGCGCGAACAGAAGTCGGGCTCGCTCGTGAACATCGCGTCGGTCCCCGCCGTCGCGGCGATGCCCCTCGTCGCGTACAAGACCTCGAAGGCCGCGGTAAACGCCCTCACCCAACAGATGGCGATCGCGAACGCGAAGCACGGCATCCGCGTCAACGCGATCATGCCGGGGCTCATGAACACCCCCATGGCGATCGAGACGATCTCGAAGGCGGCAGGGGTTCCGCGCGATGCTCTCATCGAGCAACGCGACTCCCAGGTGCCCCTTCGCGGCAAGATGGGTACCGCATGGGACGTGGCGAACGCGTCGCTGTTTCTCGCCTCAGACGAGGCGTCGTTCGTCACCGGAGCGATTCTACCGGTCGACGGCGGACAGTCCGTCAAGGTCGGCTAGGAGACGGGCCGGGTCGGTCGTCGTCGCGTCGTACGGTCGGAGCCACCAGGTCCACTGATGTCGCCCGCCGCGAACCCGGTACTGCGGTCGTACGTCGGGGCCGCACGCACCGGTGCCAAGACCACGCCGGGCCGCGTCGACATGAACGAAGACCTCCTCCCGCGGCCGTAGCTCCGCCGTATTCCGCGCGGCGGTGAGGTCCTCGGCCGAAAAGTGGGATGCCGAGAAGGAGAACGGCGCCGGCCCCCCGACGAGGAGAGCTGGCCCCGCCGCGCTCGCGAGGGAGAACCAGCGGGTCTCGAAGTGGCTCCCGTGCTCCTGCGGTACGACGTACGGAACGTAGCCGTCGGCCACCTGCATCGACCAGCGGCCGAACGAGGCACCGACGTGGCGATCCGCGTAGCTCTCCTGCGGACCGCGGCCGAGCCACTCGAGCTTCGTCACTCCAGAGGCCACGACGAAGCGCACACCGACCCGCGGCAGGTCATCGAGCGTGCGCGGGATCTGCACGTCTTCGTCGATGCGGGCAGCCCCCCGACCGTCCACGGTCGTGGTCTGTCGATGGCGAACCCGCCAGCGGCCCGAGCCCCGCAGGCTGCGTTCGACGACGAAGCGCACCGAGCCGTTCGCGAGGTGACGGCTACGAACCCGTTCGACCTTCGACCGAAGCTCGAACAGTCCCCACTCGACCCAACGCCGGCGCACTCCCATCACGTCGCTCATCCAGCCCTGCTTCGGGCCGTCGTTGTCGGTCGGCGCACGCCAGAGCGAAAGCGCCGGGCCGTCGAGGACGAGAGTGACTCCACCGAGGCCGACACCCAGCCGCCCGGTCTCCCGATCGAGCACGAACGCGGCAGAACCCACCCTCGCTTCGCTCCGCCCTGCGCGGGTCTGCAACGAGACGACTCGCTTGCGCCCGCGTCGGCCCGCGACCTTCGCTTCCCAGGGAAGATCGAGTTGGGCCCACGCGACCTGAAATCCCACCGGCGCCCACCCGGACCTTTGCTTCGTGCAGAAACGAAGGGTGAGGCGGCACTCGGCTCCGCTTGCGAGGGGATGGCGGCGAAGCGGAACCTGGACCTCGGCTTCTTCCCCCGCCGGGACCGGCGGCAGGTCCACCCCGCCCCGCTGGACGATTTCCCCGTCGACCCGGACGTCGAACGAGGCCGTGAGGTCGGCGAGGGACTCGAAGTCACGCTCGTTCTCGATGACGAGGCGTCCTCGCGCGGCGTCGACCGGTCGCACCGAAACCGGCTCACCGATCTTCTTCAACTCCCAGAGCGCGGGATGGGGCACGCGATCGGGACCGATCAGCCCGTTGATGCAGAAGTTGGCATCGTTCGGCTCATCTCCGAAAGCGCCGCCGAATCCGAAATACTCCGCGCCGTCCTCCGTCTGCGTGCGAAGCCCTTGATCGATCCAATCCCAGACGAACCCTCCTTGCAGACCGTGATGTGCGTCGATCGCCGCCCAGTAGTCGGCCAGACTCCCGTTGCTGTTTCCCATGGCGTGCGAGTACTCGCACAGGATCAGGGGGCGATCTTCGGTCGTCGTTTCGGCCCATCGCACCATGTCCTCGATCGCCGGGTACATCGGACAGATGACGTCCGTCTCGAGCCGGGACACGCGCTCCGGATTCCGGAGCCAATCGTGCATCACGCCTCCGCCCTCGTAGTGGAGGATACGCCCCGGGTCGCGATCCCGAATCCAAGCGGCGGCCGCAGCGTGTCCGCCACCGTAGCCGGACTCGTTGCCGAGCGACCAGCCGATCACGCAGGGATGGTTCTCGTCGCGCAAGACCATTCGTCGACAGCGGTCGAGAATCGCGAGGTGATAGCGCGAATCGTGACAGAGACTCTTCTGACGCGCGTGGCTCTCGATGTTCGCTTCATCGATCACGTAGAGCCCGTATTCGTCGCAAAGATCCAGGAAGTAGGGATCGTTCGGGTAGTGGGCCGTCCGGACGGCGTTGATGTTGAATTGCTTCATCAACTCCACGTCGCGACGCATCGCCTCACGTGAGACCGCCTTCCCCCGATCCGCGTCGTGGTCATGCCGATTCACGCCACGAATCGGCACCGCCTTGCCGTTTATGAGCAACGCCCGATCCCGCACCTCGATCGAACGAAAGCCAACCTTCTGCACGGCAACTTCCCGTACCTCGCCCGCGGGGTCGAGGAGTGAGAGGAGTGCGCGATAGAGGGTCGGCCGCTCCGCCGACCAGGGTGCGACCTCGGGGATCTCCACGCGGCATCGCGAGACGGTCCCGCGGAACGACATGCCACTGAGCAACTCGTCCAAAGGAGCGCCGCGCTGAAAAACGGGAACCGGTTCTCGCGCCGCCGCAAGGACCTTGCCGGCGAGATCCTCGACCTTCAACGCGACCGCCCAACCGGGCTCGGGTGCACCGGCGAAGCGGACGTCGGTCGCGACGTCGACGGCGCCGCTCGGGCCCGCGAGCTGTGCTGTGATCTTCGTATCCGCGATCCAGGTGAGATCGGTCGAGTACACGTAGACGCTGCGGTGGAGTCCGGCCATCCACCAATGGTCTTGGTCCTCGATCCAGCTGCCATCGGACCACCGCACGACCATCGCGGCCAACGTGTTCGGCCCGGCGACCAGGTGGGCCGTGACGTCGAATTCAGCAGGCAGCCGCGAGTCCTTGTGCACGCCGACGAACGCGCCGTTCAACCACACCGCAAGAGCGCTCTCGGCACCTCCGACGTGCAAAACCGTTCGTCGCCGACGCCACGCCGCCGGAACGCGGAACGTGCGTCGATACAACCCCGTCGGGTTCTCCGCAGGCACGTGCGGCGGTTCGGTCGCCCACGGCATGACGACGTTGGTGTAGTGCGGGCGGTCGAAGCCCTGCCGGGTCCAGTTGCCGGGGACGTCGACCTGTGCCCAGGCGCGATCTCCGTAGCCGGGGGAGGCAAAGCCCCGCGGCGCGGCTTCCGGTCGGTCGACCAGAAGAAAGCGCCAGCGCCCGTCGAGGCACCGAAACCACGCCGACCGCTCTGCGTCCCCGCGCCGCGCCGACTCCTCGTCCTCGAACGGGATCAGCGGACTCCGCGCCGGCAATCGCGCGACCGCCGGACATTCGGGCTCTTCCCAGAACCGGTCGAGAGGAATCGAATCGAGTTCGGACGGGCGCGTCATTCGCGGAAGCTAGTGCGCGAACCGAGTGCGCTCAAGCGCGGGCGCTCGTCCACGGCCGCGATCGGGTGCACCCTCCCGTCCAGAACCGTCCCCCAGATCGGGATGTCGCGCAGGTCTTCCGGCGCGACGTCGAACGGGTCGCGCTTCAACACCGTGAAGTCGGCGCGCTTCCCGACTTCGACGGAGCCGATCTCGTCCTCGAGCCCGATGCTGCGCGCCGCTTCGAGGGTAATCGCACGGAGCGCGAGATCGAGGTCCATCTTCTGATCCTCGCCCCAGACCTGACCATCACTCGCGATCCGATTCACCGCGACCCACACCAGGGTCAGAGGTTCCGCCGGCGCCATCGGAAAGTCGGAATGGAACGAAACCGGCACCCCGGCGCGGGTGAGCCCGCCGAGCGGCGAGATGTCGGCCGCACGGTCGGGGCCGAGACCGTGCGCGGCATAGATCGGTGCCAACTCGTGCAGGTAGTACGCGTTGTTCGAGACCTCGACGCCCAGGCGCTTCAGCCGCGCATGCTGATCGTCGCGAGCGTATCCATAGTGCTCCATGACGATCCGACGCCCCGGCGCGGGGGATCGTCGTTGCTGCGCTTCGATCTGGTCGAGCACGAGATCGAGCCCGGCGTCGCCGTTCACGTGAACATGAATGTCCCACCCCTTGCGCCAGAATGCCTCCAGCACGTCGGCCTGCTCGTCGGGGCTCATCATCCACTCCCCATGGTGGCCGTCGAGGTACGGTTCGGTCATCTGCATGAGTTGGCTGAAGATCGCACCATCCGCGTAGTACTTTGCGTGCCGCACCGTGCGCACGGAGTCCGAGGACGCATCGAGGAGATCTTCGGCCGCTCGCTCGGCCGCGTCGGCACTGCCTTCTGCGCGCAGAAGGTGCATCGCGTTCGGGACGAGGACGAACCGGTACGGCGCATCGGACCTCCACATCTCGAATCGGAGCGAAAGACGCTCCGCCAGCGCGTTCACCTGCGGAAAGCCTTGCTCCGCAACGGTCGTGAGCCCACCCCGATGTAGAACCTGCGTCATCCTCCGCAGGCCGTCGAGATACCGTAGAGGCGCCGTCAACACGCGGATCAGCGGCTGCCCCAGGTCGAGCGCTCCGGCCTCCCAAAGGTGACCGTCCTCCCAACTCGCCGCCGGGTGACGATCGAACGCCGCTTGATCCATTTCGAGCTCTTCGAGGGCGCGCGTATTGAAGAACATCTCGTGCACCGACCGCTGCCAAACGAAGATCGGGCGCGCGGTCGAGATCGCGTCGAGGTCCGCCCGCGTGAGTCTCCCGTGGTACGGCGCGTGGTACCCCCAGACGAGCAACCACTCTTCGGGCGACTTCTCCGCGTCCAGCTCCCGAAGCCGCGCAAGGAACGGTCCACGCCCACGAACGACCTTGGTCCGTCCGGTCGGTGTAGCCCAAGGCATTGCGGCGACGATCTCCAGGTTCAGGATCGTGGCCGCGAGGGTGGGATGAACGTGCGGGTCGATGAAGCCCGGCAGCAGGATCTCGTCCGCGAACATCTCGTCGATCGGGAGCTCGTCACCGACGACGGACCGCACCTCGTCGACCGTGCCCACCGCCACGATGCGGCCGCGCTCGATCGCCACCGCCTGCGCCCGTGGCCGGTCGGGGTCCATCGTAAGGATGTCCCGCGCGATCAGGATCCGGTCCGGCCCGACGTCCTCTCCGGTCGCCGCCCAGAGACCCCATCCAACGAGCAGCACCAGGGCTGCGAGGAGAGCGCGACGCACCGAACGAACTGACCACAAAGGGTCCACAGAGCAAGCTCGATCCCCTCGCTTGCATTCGTCTCGCGAGTGAGTTCTTCTATCGCACCCAGTCCGTTCGACAAAAGAACTTATTGTCACGAAGAGTCAGGAGAGCCGAAATGACGACCCCGAGCGCCGAAGCGACCGAGTGGAAGAGCACCGCGTGCATTCTCTGCAGCGTGAACTGTGGCCTGCACGTGCAGGTCGACGATGGGCACTTCACGAAGATCAAGGGCGACAAGTCCAACCCGCGATCCAGGGGCTACACGTGCGAGAAGCCGGCGCGACTCGACCACTACCAGAACCACGCCGACCGGGTGACGAGCCCGCTCCGCCGGCGCGAGGACGGCACGTTCGAGGAGGTCGACTGGGACACCGCGATCCGCGAGGTCGCGGACAAGCTCGCCGCCGTTCGCGACCAGCACGGAGGCGAGAAGATCTTCTACTACGGAGGAGGCGGTCAGGGGAATCACCTCGGCGGCGCCTACAGCGGCGCGGTCCGCAAGGCCCTCGGCATGCGGTACCAGTCCAACGCCCTCGCGCAGGAGAAAACGGGTGAGTTCTGGGTCGAGCACCTCATGTTCGGCGGCCGGCCCGAACCCGATTTCGAGCACGCGCAGGTCGCAGTCTTCGTCGGCAAGAACCCCTGGCACTCGCACGGGTTCGAGCGCGCGCGCGTGATCCTGAAGGAGATCGCGAAGGATCCCGATCGCAAGATGATCGTCCTGGACCCACGCCGCACCGAGACCGCCGAGCTCGCCGACGTCTTCCTCCAAGTCACGCCCGGCACCGACGCGTTCGTGCTGGCCGCCCTTCTCGCGATTCTCGTCGAGGACGGCCTCGTCGACCGAGATTTCCTCGCAAAGCACGCCGAAGATCCGCAAGCGCTCCTCGACACGCTCTCGAAGGTACCCGTCGCCGACTACTGCGAACGTGCCGGCGTCGCGGAAACCGACGTTCGCGCAGCGGCGCGCTACATCGGCACGGCCGAGAGCGTCGCGGTGCTCGAGGATCTCGGGATCGAACAGGCTCCCCACAGCACGCTCAACAGCTATCTCGAGAAGCTGCTCTACGCCGTCACCGGAAACTTCGGGCGATCCGGAACGATGAACCTCGGCACGCACCTCGGGAAGCTCATCGGGAGCGGACAGGGCAACCGCGTTTCACCGGTCGGCGGGCATCGAATCATCACGGGGCTCATCCCCTGCAACACCATTGCGGACGAGATCCTGACGGACCACCCGGATCGCTTCCGCGCCATGATCGTCGAGAGCGCCAACCCCGTGCACTCCGTCGCCGACAGCCCGCGCATGCGGGAAGCGCTCGACGCGCTGGACTTCCTGGTGGTGATCGACGTCGCGATGACCGAGACCGCGGAACGAGCCGACTACATCCTTCCCGGCGCGTCCCAGTACGAGAAGGTCGAGGCGACGTTCTTCGGAGGCGGATTTCCAGATCACGTGTTCCAGCTTCGGCACCCGCTCTTTCCACCGCACGAGGGCACGCTTCCGGAGCCGGAGATCCACAGCCGCCTCTGCCGCGCACTCGGGGCGTACACGGACGACGATCTCGCGCCGCTTCGAGCGGCGTCGGAGAAAGGACTCGACGAATTCGGCATCGCCTTCCTCGAGACCATCGGAAGCCGGCCGGAGCTTCGCAAGATCCTACCCGTCGTACTCTACGAGACCCTGGGACGGTCGCTCGGCGACACACTCGCACCGGCAGCTCTCCTCTGGGGCGCGGCACAGACGCTCGCGGGCTCGGACCCCGAATCCGTGCGCCGAGCCGGGCACGAAGGCGAGGGGCCGGCTCTCGGGAACGCCCTCTTCCAAGCGATCGTCGATTCGCCGAGCGGCGTCACCATCACGTCCGACCCGTTCGAGATCTCGTTCGACCGCCTTCGCCCCGGCGACGGTCGGATGAACCTCGTGATTCCCGAGCTCTTGGAGGAACTCGAGGGACTGATCGACGAAGCTCCTCCCTCGAAGCACGACGCCTACCCCTTCATTCTCGCCGCGGGCGAGCGCCGCACCAACACCGCAAACACGATCTACCGCGACCCGACCTGGCGGAAGAAGGACCCGGACGGCTCGCTCCGCATGAGCCCGGGGGATGCCGCTCGCCTCGGCGTCGAAACCGGGGATCGCGTGCGAATCACCACGAAGCGCGGATCGGCCGAGGCCGCCGTCGAGATCACGGACACTCTTCGCGACGGGCACGTCACCCTTCCCAACGGCCTGGGTCTCGCCTATCCGACACGCGGTCGCGAGCGCGTCGTGCATGGGACACCCCCCAACGAGCTCACGTCCCGAGAGGATCGTGATTGGCTCGCCGGAACGCCGTGGCACAAACACGTGCGCGCCCAAGTGGAGGCCATTGTCTGAGATGAGACGTACCCGATTCGCAGACGACATGTGTCCGATCGCGCGCACCGTCGACCTCATGGGCGACTGGTGGACGCCGATCGTCATGCGAGAGGCGTTCCTGGGCAAGCGCCGCTTCGACGACTTCCAGAGGTCGCTCGATCTGTCGCGCGGCGTTCTCGCGCAACGACTCGGCCGCCTCGTCGACGAGGGACTCCTCCAGAAGCGGCTCTATCAGGAGAGGCCACCCCGTCACGAGTACGTGCTGACCGACAAGGGGCGCGACTTCTACCCCGTACTCGCGGCGATCTGGCGGTTCGGCTCGGATTGGATGTGGCCCGAGGGAGCAGACACCCCTCTGGAACTTTTCGACCGAGAAAGCGGGCGGCGCGTACGCCCCCGTGTCGTCGACGAGAACACCGGCGAACCGATCGACGTCCGAAAGATCACCGTTGGTCTGAAGCGATCCTCGGGTCCAGAGGCGTAACCGCGCGCGCTTCTCTACTTCGCGACCGTCTCGAGGATCGAGAGCGCCGACTCCGTCGAGTGAACCTTCTTCAACCGAAGACCGGCGCGACCGAAGAGCTTCGCGAACTCTTCGCGCGTGCGCTCGCGGCCGCCCGTGAGCACGAACATGTTCGTGTCCAGAAGCTTTCCCCAGTCGGGCTTGTTGCCGGACTGGATCACGTGCTCGACGACGAGCACGCGACCACCGCTCGCCATTGCGTCACGACACTTCCGCAGGATCGTGAGGCATTGCTCGTCGTTCCAGTCGTGAAGAACGTACTTCATGATGTAGGCGTCGGCGCCGTCCGGCACCGCATCGAAGAAGCTCCCTCCCTCGAACTTCACCCGCCCGGCGACCGCCTTCGCGGCGAGGAACTCGTCCTCGCGAGCCGCCGCGACGACCTGCGGTTGGTCGAAGAGGACACCGCGCAGCTGCCGGTGGCGCCGCAAGATGGTACCGAGCAAATGGCCGTGAGCACCGCCGACGTCGACGAGGGTTCCGAGACGGTTGAAGTCGAAGGCTTTCGCGATCGCCGCGTTCTCCGGACCGGACAGGCTCGCCATCGAAGCGGCGAACACCCGGTCCTTCTCCGGCCGCTCTCGCAGATACTCGAAGATCGGCTTCCCGAACACGTCGTGAAACGGCAGGCTGCCGTTCTTCACCCCGTCCAAAAGGCCGCCCCAGGCGTTCCAGTTGTAATCGTCCACGATCATGGACGCGAAGTCCTTGAGGGAGCCCGGAGTGCCGCTGCGAAGCGTCGCGCCGACCGGATTCGACTTGAACTTCCCGTCCGCCGTCTCCGAGAACACTCCGACACTCGCCAGAGCACGCAGCACGCGATGGAGTGCCTCCGGATCGGCCCCCACTCGCTTCGCGAGCGCGGCCGGAGTCCGGGGCCCCTTCTGCAGCTCGTCGGCCAATCCGAGCTGCGCTGCGACGAAGACGAGTTGTGAAATCCAGTACCCGCTGATGTGGGCGAGCATGGTGTCCTGGGGAGCCGGGCGTTGGTCTGTGGTTTTCATCCCCGGAGTAGGCGGTAGAAGCCTCCGAATTTCAAGCGCTTCCGTGGCGCTCGGAGACGGAAACCGGCAAAGCGACTCCCGTGAAGATCGCGATCACGGGGCGACCGGGCCGACGTCGACGTCGTCGCTCGGGGCACGCCCCGCCTGCACGCGGCTCTCGCCGCGCGATTCTTGACCCGGCCGGCTCCGGGGTGAAAGGCTCGGCCCGGAAACGTACCGGGTGCAGTGCACAGCGTACGCGGGAGAAGAACATGCGAGAGGCGAACCGTAGGCACGTGGATTCGGCGACGGCGCGGCAGCGAGCCGCGCTTCTGGTTCTGGCGCCGACCCTTCTCCTCCTTGGGCCGAGCCCCCTGGACGCGCGGCACATCCCCAAGCAGTACCCGTTCGTGTGCAGCACCGCGCGGGTCGGCCTCGGTCAACCGAAGGTCGACAACCAACGCGGACTCGGGATCCCGGTCGCCCGCGAAGACGAGAACGGCGAATATCCGCGCGACGGACGCGGCTATCCGACCGAAGACGCGGAGATCATCGGGTGGAGCCGCGACTGCGAGGTCGACCCCACCTTCGACTACCTCTACCGGGATGCCGAGGGCGGCCTCCAGGCGCTGGAGGACCCTTCATCGCCGCCGCCCGACGTTCAGATGACGACGCTGACCGACGGCCGAACCGTGCCCTACGTGATCCGTCGCGAACGCGGAACCGTGAATCGTTTCTTGTACTCGATCACGATGCTCGCCCCGACCACCGAAACGGACCCCGCGAATCCGGACCGCTCCTTGTGGAACGGCAGACTCCTCTACGCGTTCGATGGAGGCGTAGCGATCGGCCACCACCAAGGTTCGATCTCGACGGACGATTCCTTCTACGACGCCGCACTCGGTCGGGGATACGCCGTCATCTACTCGAGCGGCACGCGTACGAACACGCACTACAACTTGTCCGTCGGCGGCGAGACGGCGGTCCAACTGAAGAGTTACTTCGTCGAACGCCACGGCGCACCGATCTACACAGTCGGTGTCGGCGGCTCCGGCGGCGGCATCCAGCAGTACGTGTACGGACAGAACCATCCCGGCCTGCTCGACGGAGGCGTTCCGCAGTACTCGTACTCCGACATGGTGACCCAGACGATTCACCTCGGAGACTGCGAGTTGCTGGAGCACTACTTCGAGGTCACCGACGGCCAGAACCCCCGATGGGAAGACGTCAACCAACGGCAACTCATCCAAGGGCTCAACGCGGAACCCCTTCCGCTGAACCAAGACGAGGACGAGATCGAGCAGTGGACGTTGATCTACAGCCTCTACGGCTTCAAGCCCGCGACCCCGCCGTTGATGCCCGAGGGCGGCAACACGCCGGGATTGACCGAGTGTCGCCGAGCGTGGTTCGGCCTCACACCCCTCGTGTTGAACCCCCACTTCCACACCGTATCGGACGTCGACAAGCTCGCGGAGGGAACGGACGACGTCGAGTGGACGCACTGGGGAGACTCCGTGAACGTCTACGGGCGCGACCGCTACGGCTTCGCGCGAGTCCCCTGGGACAACGTTGGCGTTCAGTACGGCCTCGGTGCGGTTGCGCGCGGAGCGATCACTCCCGCGGAATTCCTGGACATGAACGCGCAGGTCGGTTCGTGGAAAGAAACGCGTGAGCTCGTGCCACCGGGTTGTCCATTCGACACCGACGTCTGCCTGGACCCGGCAGAGTTCGACCCCTGGAGCAGCAGGCAGATGCGTCTCTCCCCCGACGGGGGTGTGACTCCGGCGCCGCGCCGCGAGGGCGACGTCCTCGCGATGCGACGCGCCTACGAGAGCGGCATGGTGTTCCGCGGCGCGGCGGACATTCCGTACATCGACTGGCGCCACTACCTCGAGGAAGAGCTCGACATGCACCATTCGGCACAGTCGTTTGCGACACGCGAGCGGCTCGTCGACTGGAACGGCCATCACGAGAATCACGTGATCTGGTTCACCGACGCGCGCCCCGAACGGCGCTTCGACCAAACGCCGCAGGCACTCGACGTCATGCACGAGTGGATCACGAACATCCAGGAACGACCCGAGTTGGGCGTCGCCGGCAACCGACCCGAGGCCGCGGTCGACTCCTGCTTCAGCACCGACGGAGCTCTCCTCCACGCCGGTCCGGACGTTTGGGACGGCGCGGTGCCCGGGACCGGAGGCGGCGGGATCGGCGCGTGCACGGAAGAGATGCCTCCGTACTCGAACTCCCGCCGCGAGGCCGGCGGTCGGCCCGGTGGGATGGTCTTCAAGTGCCACACGAAGCCGGTGGCGACGGCGATCGCCGACGGGGACTACGGAGTCTGGACGCCAAACGACGCCGAACGCGCCCGCCTGGAGGAGATCTTCCCGATGGGCGTCTGCGACTACTCCAAGCCGGACGTGGGCAACCCGTTCGTGAGCGACGGCGAAGGCGAGCCACGACCGACACGGCTTCGGCGCCTCGGCGCACCCGGCGTCGAACCGCGACAACGAGTGCATCGCGCAAATCGGCTTCCGGTACGCTGAGCGGAACCGGCTTCTCCTCCGCTGGATCAGGCGACGGGGCCCGTTGGGCCTTGACCTGCGGCGTGCGCGCGGGGCATGGGTGAGGAACAAACGTAGCGACCCCCTGCCCTTCACCCGATCTACGGAGCCCTCATGCCTCGACTTCTCCTTGCGCTCGTTCTCCTCTCCCTCTCGATGGCCTCGCTTCCACGGCCGGCCGACGCTCAGATCGAGATCGATGGTCTGAATCACTACTTCTGCCACAAGGCCAAAGACTCGAAGTTCCACCCGGACAAGTTCCCGAGAGAGCCCGGGCGGGATCCGACGACGGTCTTCGCCGTCGAGGTTCGCGATCGCTTCGCAGGCGACCTCTTCGGCGGCATCGGGCAGCTCTCCGACTTCAAAAGGTACAAGGGCCTGTGTGCGCCATCCACGAAGGAGAAGATCGCCCCCGGCGGTACGGCCGGAGACGGGACGGTGTTCCCACGCGTCGACGATGCCCTGCATCTGGTCGACCTCCAGGTCAAGACGTCGAAGAAGGACGGCTTCGGCAATGCGACTCCCGGCGGCACGTTCGAGAAGTTCCCGAAGGGTACGCAACGACGCGTCGTCACACAGTTCTACGACGAAGTCGTCGACCTGAAGGGCGCCGGCCTGGCGCTGATCGGCGCGGACAAGGTCGATCACGGCCCCACCGTAAAGTGCGGCTCGGAAGCCGAGTGCGATGCGATCGATCCCGCCCTCACGTGCCACGCGACGACCAAGACATGCCTTCCGGCCGACCCACTCGCCGGCCTCCCCGGCACTCCTCGCTCCGGGCCGAACTACCTCTGCTACAAGGCGAAGCAGGTCGTGAAGCAGGATCCGGTTCTGATTCTCGCCGCGACCCAGTTCACCGACGGCGTGACCGATCCCGACGAGCCGCTTCTGTTCTCGGTCTCCAAGATGACCCGGCTCTGCCTGTCGGCGAACAAAGCGGCCGAGAACGCGGGCGCCGAAGACAGCTACGATCACCTCGCTTGCTTCAAAGCCAAGCAAGCCACCAAGTACGACGACGCGGCGAAGACGAAGTTCACCTCCGCGACCAGCGCCTTCGATCCGGGCAAGCCACCCAAGTACAAGGGCGGCAGCGCCGGCATCCAGACGTTCAACTTCGGGCAGCGCGTGTTCGACCTGAAGGGATCGGGCGAGTTCTGCACGCCGGCGTTCGTGTCTGACGTCGGCAGCGACGATGGCATTCCTCAGTGCGGAGACGGCGTACTCTACGCGACACCAGGCGCGCTCTTCGAGGAGTGTGACGACGGCAACACGATCGGCGGAGACGGATGCTCGCCGACCTGTACGACCGAAACCATCTGTGGCAACTCGATCACCGAACCACCGGAAGAATGCGACGACGGCAACACCACGAACGAAGACGGATGCTCCGACGTCTGTGTCCTCGAGTTCTGCGGCGACAACACGACCCAGGCGGGCCTCGGCGAGCAATGCGACGACGGGAATCAAGTCAGTGAAGACGGTTGCAGCGACTCCTGCATCGTCGAGTTCTGCGGCGACGGCACGACCCAAGCCGGTCTCGGCGAGCAGTGCGACGACGGCAACACGACGAGCGGGGACGGCTGCTCCGACACCTGCGTGCTGGAGTTCTGTGGAGACGGCGTGCACCAACCACTCCTCGGCGAGGACTGCGACGGGGCCGACGACGCCGCCTGTCCTGGATCCTGCGATCCGACGTGTGGGTGCCCGACGGGCGCACCGCCCGGCGCGTTCCGGATCAACAGCATGGCTCTGGCCGATCCGCCGTTCTTCAGCGGGCTTCTGGATCTCACCGGAATCCTGAATGCGCTCTTGGCCAACGCCGTCACGCTCGACGCCGACCCCGAAGACGGGCTGTACGACGTGAGTCTTCTCACACTGCTGCGCCCGCCGGGCGGTGTCGGCACCCTCGATCTCGGCGTCGCGGATTGTTCGTTCCCGTCACCGACGACATGCGCGCCACAAGATCCGGGGAATCCGCTCGACGGCTTCACCAGCACGAGCTACGCGAGCTTGTTCACCGGGACGTGCCTGACGCACGACCCGACGGTCGTCGGCCCCAACAACAACGGCGTACCGGGGGTCGTGCTGAACGCGCCGGTCGCCGGCGCCGATGGCTGCGCGATCGTCGCGCCGACCGACATCACGCTGAACCTCCTGGGCCTCGCCCTGCCGCTCCAACAAGTCGAGGTCGCGGCCGCCTACACCGGCACTCCGGCGACGGCCTTGGCCGACGGCCTCCTCATCGGCTTTCTCGCCGAGACGGACGCGGCCGCGGTGATTCTTCCCGCCGACCTCCCTCTCGTCGGCGGGCAGCCCCTCACGAACCTCCTGCGCGTGTCGGAACGCGACACGGGGCCGGGCGGCGTCCTCGGCTGGTGGTTCCATCTCAACTTCACCGCGGAAGGAGCGACCTGGACCGGGCCGTAGGGCGACCTACCAACTGGGGGCGGCGTCGGCCGCGCCCGCACCGCGAATCCCGTCCCTCGTCCCGACGCCGATCGAGCGCACGACGTCCCACTTCGCCCGGAGCGCGTAGATCGCCGCGCTCCCGACGACCAAGCCGGCGTAGATCGGGACGAACAAGAGCCAGTCCAGCACACTGCCGTGCTTGCGCATCAGCCAGAGCTGGTTCCGACACTTCAGGTAGGCCGCGTAGGGCGTGATTCCGGCGGTGAAGCCACGCATGCCATCGTGCAGCACGACCGCCTTCGGGTCGATCATCGGCTGGTAGCCGAGTGCGCGTGCGCGCAGGCAGAAATCGACCTCTTCGTAGTACACGAGGACGCTCTCGTCGTAGGCGCCGACTCGCTCGAAGCACTCTCGGGAGACGATCAGGGCGGATCCCATGATGCCGCCCACGGCGTACGGGGTGCCGTCGCCGGTCGACCGGACCTTGAGGAGAGTCCGCGGGAACGCCATCGACCAGACCGAGTACCGTTCACCCAGCGAGAGCGGACGGCGATCTCCCAGGTCGAGCAACGCCGGCCCCACGAGTCCCGCTGCCGGGTGAGCCTCGCAGGTCGCGACGA
>JAULKQ010069325.1:0-21625 GCA_032356285.1 Smithsoniella earleae | reverse complement strand
TTCCAAGTGTCCTGCCTCAGGGTTATATCGTCGGACAAGTTCTTTTGCAACTAACCTGTCTTGGTGGCAGCTTCTCTTGCCCTTCGTTCCATTCCCGAGCTTGATGCCCTTTGTTTGGTAGCATACGAACTGCTTCTGACAACAGCCGGTTGCACTCTGGAGTACGCTGGCGAGCTTTTGGACAGCCGTTGGGCTCGGATAGAAGCCTATGTACTTTTGTGCTTGTGTAGACCATCCCTGCAGCGTGAATCGTCTTTTGTGTTGCGTGAGATGTCGGAGTGGGGTAGCCTGTAACAGAGAGGTTGCTTCAATCTACCATTGGGTTTAGGGTTGCTGCAGGCACTGGCTGCCGCCCTGGCAAGCTGTACTGCGGCTGACACTGCGAAATACCGTTGCCGGTGGGTGCTTGGCTTGGCCTACATCCTCCTGGAACTTGAAACGGCTGGCTTCGAGCTCCACAGTGCCTCTGCACTTGTGTCGCGTACAAGTGTGCACCACCGCCTGACCGACCCCTGTCGTAGATATACCTAGGTCAGGAACGGCAGCCGGTGGACTTGAGCCCGTGCTGTGTACAGGTGAGGCGCAGCTGGCGGAGGTGGCTCTCTGCTGTGTCAGGGTGCTCCTCTGGGCGTCGGTTGGTAGCCAGAAGACTTTTACGCCACCTCAGAAGGGTGCCGTTTGCCACGCTGAGCTGCTTGAGCAAGTCGCCGCCGCGAAGGTGGCGTTTCAGACTCTAGTTGCATCAGCGCTGGCCGAGCTGCAGGCTGTCAAGCGGTCGCCGGGGATGAGTGGGCCGAACTGTGATGCTGCAAGCGCTACTGTGATGTGTGCTATGCTGTTTGAGGTTCTGGGTGGGTCGTGTGGGCTGCTGCCGCAAGGCGGGTGGAGCCGATGCCTACGCCTTTTCACGCATTGCATCGTACGTTTTAACGCTGCCGTTGATGGCCCAGTAGGCAGTGTGGTGATTTAATTGCGGTGGAGCGAATCCAGGGAATCTGCGTTGCTGTAGGATAGAATCCCGAGGCAATGGTGCCCGTTGAGGCAGGAGACACACGCCTGGTCGTGTGTGGTGTCAACACTGGCTTCGCTTGACCGGGCTGCGAACCCCATCGCTGTCCAGGATCTGCACCTGAAGGTTGTGCGCATGTTCCCTGCGTCGTCGTTCCTGTCACACCGTATCTGCGCGCTTCAGCGGACGACACCAGCTAAGGGGCGCCTGCGTTGCTCCGTCAGCATTCTGAAGCATACAATGGGCCCCGCTCTGCATCCCAATATCCACGTTTCTGCGGTCTATAGTGCCTGGGAGCAGCACAGATCTGAGCAGGCGATGAGGGATGGTTTCGAGAAGCTCCTGGAAGCGTTTTCGACTCAGGTCAGCGGGAGGTATCAGCGTAAGCACTCCCGCGGGACGGCTGACGTCCTTGATGTCCTGGGCTTGAGCTCAGAACAGGGCCGCGCATTTCAGAGGCTGGGCGCGTCCGGTTGGCTTTCGCAGTTTGCTGCTCACAGCCCTCAGTCAAAATGGGCGCCATCCAGGCTCCGCGCGTGTGATTTTTTCATGCCCGACCGGCTGCCGTCATTCTGGTTGGCGTACATGCATTTTGTGAAGACGTGTGAGGATGGTGGCAGTGCAATGACGGGACTACTCTACCGTGCCCTGAACGCCTGTAGCTGGAGCAAGGGGGTGTGGCTGCAAGGGCTTCGACTGTTTGCTCTGGATTTGTCGGATACTGAACGCAGCAGGTTGCTTGACACAATGCATGAAAGGGGCGTGCCAATGCACACTCTGAAAACGGAAGTGTTGCTGGGTCAGCTGAACATTGATTTTAAAGATGTCAAGGCGCAGGGGTAGTGTGACGAGCTCATGTGACGATGACCGGTGTTTTTCTCGATTGTAGTTTCACCAGTTTCTTGAGAACTGCGCACGAACTGTTTTGTAATGCCTGGACCGGTTCTGCGATTGCTTCGATAGTGCGGTGTGATAGCAGGTTCTAGTACTATGCTAATGACATCACACGAGATCTCGGATTGTCACGGTAATCTGGCAGTAAGATGTTGCATAGTAGATATGTCAAGGTTTGCTCTTGCTCTGATCTGTTGATAGAATCAGATAAGGAATCAGAATTCAATTTGTTCACCACGCAATAGTAGAGCTTGTCTGCAAGTACTACAAATCTGCCAGAAGGAATCTCTACAGGTTCTTGTAGTGTTCGCTACACCAAGAGGTGTGAGAAAACCTGATGCAGAGTTGAGAGACTCTTGTTGCAGCTGGAAGCATGTGGTCTTCCGGCTGCTCACTTGAGCAAAGGGTTTTTTTCAGTAGTATGGAACTTGATCATCATAGGTGACAAATTGAGCATACTTTCTTTAAGGCTGAGATTTTTCATTGTGAATGAAACAGCCACATGTACTTCACGGCCATATGTACAGCGTTTGCCTCCTACTTGATGCAGTGAATAATTTGTATCTTGCTTAATGCAATTTTAAACGCTTGATTTGTCTGTGTTACTTGAGCAGCCTGAAGAATCCATGTGCACTATGTGAAAGTTGGTGTTGGATGTGTGAACAAGGAACATTCAAGCCATGCCAAAAAGGTGTTCTAAACGATTCTGAACGATTCCTGTGGATCATATTCTGTCTAAGAGGTACCGAATTTTCAATTGAACAGCTGGAAATATGTTCGATGGTACAGTAGCTGTTGAGCATTGAGAATATGTGTTGAATCCTGTTGGTTGGAAAGTTGGGTGAATCATGTTACTTTGTATAAGAATGCAATGGTGTGTTCATAGAAGAGCTCCCTGCACTATACAATTCACAGCAACACCATGCAAGCACAAGCTGAACTATTCATGGCTCTCATCCTCGGAATTGCTCTCCAACTCATCCAACAATGATTCGCAGAGTTCATTGAACCAAACAGCTGCAATGCCACACTCGACTGACAAGCTGTGCGATAGACGCTGCAACTGGTTCAAATCCACTGATGATCCATGTTCACTACTGCTGGTGTCACAAACATGATCTTTGAAACTTGCCTCTTGTTCCAGAATCAAGTTACCACTGTGGCTACCAACTGTCTCAAAGATATCCTTTATTGCCTCTTTGATCATGATGTCTTTCATCTGGGCCTGATTTGTGAGCTGGTGGCTACTTCCAGCTCTTGTATCGAATTTGGTTTCGAGAGTCAAGTCGCCAGTATCACCTGACACCTGTCCAACAGACTCTGATACCCGGTCAGAAGGTCTGACGAATTCTAGGTTGTTTCTGAAGATTTTGTGACCATTATCACGCAAAGCAAATTTAGATATCAGAGCGAGGGAATTAGGCGGTCCGCTGCAAGTCGTAATGTTATGCGAACTAGTGGTGCCGAAGGGCATGAATGGGGACCGTTCGTTCATGCCAGAAGCAGAGGGTGTGGAAAATCGATTGTTTTCCGCGCATTTGGTGGATCTACTAGCTATGTTCTTCTTACCTTGCGCCTTATTCATCCGTTTGTCGTGATAAGTTGCTTTCGCTTTCTCCCCAAGCAATTCCCTCCCAGCGCAAGTTCGGGCCTTTCTACGCAGTCCGTCAGAATGTCTGTTATGCTGAGAGCCTCTATGCAACATACCAGCACTGCTTGTCGACGCGGCGTGCCTACGACTACCCCCGAGACGATGCTCATCCCACCAGCAATCTACCAAAGCCTTGACTTTTTGCCGCTGCGCTTGTTTGATGACTTCGGCGCCTTCTTCATTCGATGTCACGTACATAGGCTGGTTCTGAAGCTTCAAGTCGATGCCCTTGCTAACCCAAGATCTCCGCTCAGCACCACCAGATGAATGTAATACATTTGCATGGGCTGCTGTCGAAGAGACAGGGGATACTCCTGCTGAAATATGAGGTGTGCCTGGTCTGATATGGAGTTCTCCTGCTGCTGAAAGAGATTGTAAGTGTCCGGTAGAGCGTTCCGTGTGGGAGCAAGCCCCTGGACTAGCGTGTTGAAAGACAAGCGAGCCCGCAGAGTAGCGCCGTCCGTAGTGACGCACGTGTCGCTCAACCGCTGGAGCACATGCTGTGTGAGGTCTATTGGAATACCCACCGCCTGAAGCTTTGCGTCCCATCTTCACTGCAGCTGGGCCCGATACTACACGCTGCGCTTTCAAAGCCAGCGAAGATGGAGCTGACTGGGCTCTTAGAGCTCTTCCATAGCGTAATGTGTCACCTTTTTCACTCTGAAGAGTCAAAGCACTGATATCACAAGCTCAGGAGTAACGAAGCTAGACGTTGGGGAGGGCACGGACAAGGGTAGTAAAAAATATTCCCATGATCCCTTGAGCAGCCAGTGGTTACTCAAGCCATGCACTAAAATCAGTAGTTAACCAACCTTGCCATTAGTTCGACAGATTCTTGTGCTGGGTTTGAAGGAACTTGTTCTGAGCCGCTGCCCATAGTGTACCATGTGCGGACCCCTTTCCATATCAGCACTTCTACTCACGCGTGTGCGCTTATCTAAAGACACTCCCCATGAACCCGCCACAACTCCATCTGGAGGAGACTCTTGCCATGCGCATGTGACATGAGCTGGTGTCGACTGCACCAGATCTTGCAGTCCGCTTGACACTGGCATGGATTTCAAAAACAGTTGATATTGGTCCTGAGAGGTAATAGTTCGAGGCTTAAGTAGCACGGAGATCCTGACAGATCTTTCCGCAACTGCGGGGCTCCGTGCCCTATTGACTGGTGGGCTAATGCACTCACATCCAAAACGGAGAATGAGCAGTCAGTGTGCTTGATGGTGTTTGATTGCTACAGTATTAGCTGCAAACGCAACCCGCGCTTTGCTGGCAGCTATCGCAACTGCGCCTGAAGATTCTAATCTTGGACGAACCTGAGCTACAGAGTTGAAATGAGGTAAATAGCTTCTGCCAAATAGTTTACTATGCCAATCACGGATCTCTACAAGAATATTTCCAACTCACCAGATTTCACCCCAAGAGCTTACGAAAGTTCGACCGAAATGTCAACAAGGAATGGTAGCTATGGTCGCTCGGTGGATGGCTGACTTATGTTGTACACGTTTCATACGAACCTCTTGCAATGCTTGCTTCCTCTTATGCAGGGTACCAGGGGCGTGCATGGAGCAAATGCGTCGATCCAGCCTGGCATGGACATGTGAACAAGACAAGAAGTGGAGCAGGCATGTCAGCGGTGAAGAAAGTACTTAACTATGGGCGAGGAATCGTCTAGTTTCCTACAACTCTTTAATCTAATGGAGGACCTTTTACATTGGAAATCAAGCAAATGGTAAACGGGCATTTCTCTCGAATAATGCTCTTCGAACTGTTTTCATTTTGCGTGTGGTATCCACCAGCTTATAATAGTGAAGCGTCTTTGTACAGAGTTCTGTACAGAGTGTCCGTGAGACCCATGCCGAGTATATACACACACACACACACACCGAAGCAATTGCAGATGTACTCGGGACCGCGAATGAAAGACCCCACACAACTGAACAGTTCACTTCTCCTAGCCGGTTACTTCATCTGTGTTCGGAATCGAAGGGGCCAAATCCGTGTTGAATTTGTTCAATTGTTCACCTGGATTATGTGGTACATATAGAGATTCGCGGCATTTTGAACTACATCATTCAACAACCTTGATGTTGAAATGTATCGATGCAGCTCTGCGGGAAGTAGCTGCCCCGTAATTTTCGAATCAACCTATCAAACAAAAGCACGTCTGAAATCACGGAGCTGAAAGTAATCCTTGCGAACCAAGGGGTTGACGGTAATTAACGTCTCCTTACGTGCAAATGAATAATAAATTCAACTGAGAGTCTTAGTGATTGAACACCCTTGAACACGCCAACAAGAGACCCTTTCACAAAGGATTTCGAACAGCTGCAATTTAGGATTGATCATCATCGCGATACGCTAGCACCACAGTCTTCGGTACTTGGCCCGTAGAGTTCTCTGCAGTCGGAATGCAGGCTATCCTTCAACCATCAGCCATCAGTTGAGCCTTATTGCTCTTTGGATTAACTTCAAGGGTTAGATATCTCGAAGCTCGCTGATTTCACGCGAAGTATAGTCGTAACAACCAAGAGTTATGAGTAAATATCACTCCAGATATTCTTGACAGGTACAAACTTGTCCTCATATGTATCCCATTGAATGATGCAGTTGGAGTTATCGCCTGTTCATTCAAATAGGTTGCATTGCGATAGGTTGCATCATATCAGAGCCCTGCAGGGCACTGCCGCGGCATGCCGTGTTCGTGCTGAAACTTGTTTAATTCCATGATACCCGAAATTGTTTTGGGAAGCAAGTCCGTGTCACTGCGCGCCACGCGTGGCCACGTTATCGAAATTCGAAAAACTCATTAAAATGATCAAAAATAAACTGCAAGCCCAGCTTGGGCTTTTGTTGTAGCAGAGAGGCTGGATACCGTAATTACACTGTGAGGATCCTGGGAGTTGCATTCAGAGCTTAAGCGTTCGAGGCACTTGGGTTCAAGGCGTGATCTAAGGAATGTGCTGCTTATGTGGACTCGAAATCGTTCATCCCAGTAACCGTTTGTGAAAGCGAAATGAGGAATCGCCAATCTTGATTTAATTTGCGAGGTTGGAATTTTCAAAGTAAATCCTGTTTTGCACTAGACGCTGAAATGGCAAAGCAATTATCTCCCGTTGTGAGCAAACGTATCATCAAGGAACTAGTTGAGCTCTCCACAAGCAAGCCATGTGAAGGAATCACAGTTCAATTTTCAGAAGAAAATATCAGGGAAGTATTGGCAGATATCGAGGGACCCGTTGGAACTCCTTTTGAAGGCGGAGTTTTCCGGGTGAAACTTAAGCTCGGTGACGACTTTCCAGATGCCCCGCCAAAGGGATACTTCATCACCAAAACCTTCCACCCCAACATATCAGAAGTTGGTGAGATATGCGTTAACGTCCTCAAAAAGGATTGGAAACCGGATGTTGGCATTCGACATCTACTTCTAGTAGGTATGGTTAACAAGAGAAATTTCCTTGATATCACAGTGACGCTTGCACATTTTCTAGGCTGTACATTACCTAGCCTCCAAATAATACATGTCGCGCACTATTGTCTAGTTCATACATCTTGCATGCAACATCATTCTCGCCTCGCCGTGCTCAACAAACTGGCGATTATTCCACCAGCTATCACCCGAATGCAGTAAATACGTACCAGTCACACGCGTCTTTATACATACAGTGAGATGCTTGCTGATAGAGCCCTTTGCGGAATCAGCTCTCAATGAAGAGGCAGGAAGGCTACTGCTTGAAGACTACGCATCCTTCTACAAACGGGCGCAATTGATGACCAAGATACATGCCATTCCCAACAAACGCCCCATGCCACTATCTACACGTCCAGGCGCAGGAAACACTAACTTTAACAGCACATCCCTCTCTGAAAATAATGGCCAAGCGTGTGATAGCCCAGTCATGAAAAAGCCCAAGGGACAAATTAAGGTTCCAGGTCAAACGCGTACCGCCGCTGCAAAAAGGCGAGCATTGAATCGTTTGTGACCTTGCAACCACACGTGAATTCGTTTTCCAAGAGAATCAAGAGTTGTGGCCGTGAGGACATAATTTGTTACCGTTTGTGCTTTGTATTGACTTCCTCGAAATGTAAACTTTTCCAATGTACGCCAAAAGCACATCGAACGCTAAACAGCTACGGGAACTGCAGTAGAACTAGGTACTTGCTGAACATTGTGCTTCAAGACAACTTGCTCCGCAGCAAGCTTGCCTGAAAAGATAGCGCCTTCCATCGAAGCAAGATACTTTTGTTTCGTGTAGCAACCGCAGAGCAGGAAGTTGTCGATAGGAGTTTTCTGCGTCGGACGGTAAGCTTCGCGTCCAGCCGTAGCTCTGTAGACCGACTCTGGTGTCTTTACTACCTTGTACTTCAGCACCTTGGCGAGCGATCCGTCAGCCTTTATCTCCTCAGGGAACAACCTTTCAAGCTCTCCCATTGTTGCTGTTATGATTTCCTCATCACTCTTCTTTATCCAGTCCTGAGCAGGTGCAAAAACTAGTTCCAGCATGGACTTGTCATCATAGTACTCGCGGCAAGTAGTGCTCATGTCTGCGTAAACAGATAGTAACGGGCTTCTTGAAAAGAGAAGGTGGTCAACGGTGGTCAATTTCTTGTCGAACCATATATGAATGTTGATAACTGGAACTCCTTTCAGCCCATCCATTTGCTTGAAGAAGCTCTTCTGCCTCCAGGGGTTTGGTAGCATGCGCTTCATAACATGTACTGGAGCAGATGAAATGTACAGATCTGCCTCAACAATGGAAGAGTCTTCCATCAAGAAGTGCTTCACAGTTTCGTCATCATTAAGCACAATCTCCTTCACACCACTGTTCATTAGAACCTGCCCTCCTTTGCTTGTAATATGGTCAACCATTGGCTGGCAGAGCCTCTCAGGTGGTGCACCATCCAGAAATGCCATCTTCGATCCATGCCTTTCCTGCAATCAAACATAATTTGTTTCACACTTATATTTGCGCACTGGCACAGACCTTCGAATCGGATTACCATGAAGTCATTCTGAAGTAACGTAAGGGATTACCTGCAAGAATCTGTTAAGCGCAGTCAACACAATTGTCATCGATAGCGAGTCTGGGTCAATGAAGTTCAGGGCTTTGGCCATTGCAATGAAAATCTCATCATTGACTCTCATGGGCACATTTTGCTTCTTCATCCACTCTGTGACTGTGTACTTGTCACAATCTTCAACATACTTCTGCACAGAACAGGGGGCCAGATTCTGCTACATACATTGTGTGAATTCACCTACTCGTGTTTGCGCATTTTCTCTCTCTACAACATAGGTTGCATATGTGCAAGATTTGTAATAAGTTCCATAAGCATGCAGCAGATCTCAAGAGATCAAGCACCTGGCCAAAAATTATCGCAGGCAACAGTCCAAGAGCAAACTGAATTTTCTCTGGGAAGGTTAACATGTCATTATTTCGCAAGATTGCTATGATGCCACTCCAAGGAGCAGGAAGATCAGGGAATTTGAAGTATGAGAACTCCCCAGGTAGGTTAGGCATAGCAAATATCATTGAGTGTTCCTTCCACTGTAAGCGATCTTCTATGTCCAGCTCCTTAAATACGTTCATCATATTCGGGTATGCTCCAAAGAATATGTGAAGTCCAGTTTCATACCAATCCCCGTCTTCGTCTTTCCACGCTGCAACCTGCAGCACAGGGTGTAATCTAAACCCGAGCGCAACATGACTTCATAGGCCCATGACACCATGCAGAGCAAGCCTTTTGGATGGTAACATAATAAATAATAGCTTGGATGTTTTTATTCGTTCTCACAAATCATGAGCCTTTGAAAGATGAGAAAGCAATCATTACAGCTTACGCCCACTTTACGCAGATACTCAAACGCACAGAACTGGAAACAAGGATTCCATACGCTGTATTGGTTCAGCAAGAGAATGAAAATGGGCCGAACACTTTCCAGCATTCTAATTGCACACCTTGCCGCCGAGAACATCCCGACTCTCCAAGACAATGGGCTTGTGGCCAGCATCAGCCAGGTACTTTGCAGCTGACAATCCAGCAAGTCCAGCACCAACAATTGCAATTTTTTTAGGTTCTGCAGGTCTTGGGGCGTTTTTAAGAAACGATGATAGCTGCTGAGCTTCCAAGAATGTTGATTCGACTTCGAATGCTGGCTTTGGGAAATCTCTCGCAACGCAACTTCTACGAGCTAGATTACTCCCGCGAAACACCAGTAATGAGCTATTTACTGTGCTTCGTTGAAGGTTGTGGCTCTTCATTGTGACTTCCGTTGTATGAAGCTGACGAAGATTGTGTCTGACGAAGTTTTACGGGCTTCAACGATGCACCCTTCACAACAGAGAAGGGTCGTTGTCGCTGCACGCTTCAAAAATGTCAAGCTGGCATCTGCACATTATGGGACAGTTATCATTACTCTACAACCTAGCAACCACGGTGAACTGGTGGTTGTGCGGTGGTCACATGCATGGTCAACACGAAAGAAATATACTGCTTAGGGTTCTTGGTTTTGGAGTACGAACACAGATGTAAACTGTTATATGACGCGCTTTATTGTGTCCAAATATTGAAAAGCGTACTTAATGCTGCGCAAAGTCGTATTGTGCTTCGACAATTAGTCGGCCCTACTACACAGAAGGGGCGCAGAACCTGAAGTGGATGTGAACGCCAAAGAAATCATCACCTATTGGTTAAAATGAATTTAGTTTTAACTCATCTCTCTCCCAACTCCACCAAACTTCACTTTCTCGGAAGCAAGGCTTTTAGAGACGGTACGCTGTGCACACTATAACCCCAACGAGCAGTCCTCGATTGATCATCAAATTACCACTTGCTGTTCAGCCACTGCGAATTTTACATCCTTGAGATACATTTCTTACACCTGGGATGACGTTTCGTTTTCAATTTTCTATCGACAAGTTATGCAGGACCAAACACCTCGAAAGCATCATTGCTGGAGGGTCGTAGAACACGTTCTACCGTTTGCCGGGTAGAAAAGAACCCTCAAAATACTGACCGTCCTCAGGTGATATTCTGGCAGTGAAATTTCGCAACAAAACTCATGAACCGGAGATGCACGGGTGCGATGAGCCGTGTCGTGTACTTGAAGTGTACGGATAAGTAACCTCGACGAAGTGGCTGTGCGCCTTGATGGTTTTATTTTCTTAATACAGGTATTTCCTGAGCAGAGTTTCTCTGCCGAAGAATCTGTTATTGCACAGCTGGAAGCATTGAGTGAGAACTGTACACCTTGGTGTGGTATCGTTGTCTTTTACCCCCATCAGCTAAGTACCGAATTGCGTTATATTTATCCTGCATGAGCACTGGAGAAACATTTCAACCTTATAGGTGACCCCCACACTTTCGAATGCTTCAACTTTGTACAGGTACAACCATGGGATACAAGTCATGTACGAGTTTGGAGCAGACGTTGGTGGCCTTGACCCCTGCTATTACTTTGGGTTTCGCAAGGATTTGTATCATTTCGACCATTTCATGGGTGTGCATTGCTTCACATGAACTTAACATGGTACCCTACCAGTGCTTCTGACTGGTCTCCATTCGCGCAGGAGAATTCGGTAATAGATTCGAAGAAATTATAGATCATAAAGGATTCAAGCTATTGCCGTCACCAGAATCAGCACAAAACATCGCAGACCGTGAAATCGTTCACGCTAATGTGACCACAAAGAGAGATGGAACTGTGCAGTTGCTAAAATTCACCATGAAAAAGAAGGACATTGGCAGGTACAAAGGATGTTACATGACAGAACGTGTGCAGATTGAAGATAGCACCTCAGTCGTTTCGGAGTAGCATCATGTAATTCTTTTTAATTCACAATTTCAGCAGCTGTGCTCGCCAGAGACTGAGCTTATGCTCGTCGCAGCGCCCACTGAGTTCACAATCGACACTTTTCAGTGCCCTTCCTAAGAATGGAAGGGGGTGTGGCAACTTCGAACTTGAACCACTGCAGTTAACATTACTTTGCATCCAGCCTTACATGCTACAGGAGTGAATTGAAAACTTTCTTCCACCTTAACTATATCTAGAAAAAAACGGTAATCTTGGCAACCAGGTGTCATCAACGTTTGGACCGGATTCTCAACCAAGCTCAGTGTCCCCAACACTAACGAAAACTGTACTACTACACTACCAACATCATGTTTAATCAGCTATCATCTTAGAACGGTCGAAACAAGGTAGCATGCTCCCAAGTAGTGTAGGAAACGATGAATACGACAAGCTTCCTCCTGTTCCATGGGACGCCAAAGATGTACAAGACATGTTACTTGCACTGTGTTCTAGGCGAGGAGTGCTACGGCATGAGGGGCTACCCTCACTCTTGTGTACCCTCACAGACTTGTCACATGTTGGTGATATGGATCCAGTTGCAGAACCTAAAGAAGTCTGGCCACCGATTTCTAGACACTGAAACCCTTGGGCTGATCTCGCATGTGAGGGTGTCAAAGAGGTCTCGAAGAAGACGTGTCTGCCATATTGTTGATACGTGCACTCCTGTCCAACAGACATCACATGGCACGCCTGGCCATTCTTTCGTGATGGTCTTGGGTGAGGAGAGATTGAGGTATCTGTATGCTTTGTTGCTCTTAATCTGCCTGCTGCTGGCACTTCTTGAAAGCTGAACTGGACATACCGAACACCATCACTTCTTTCCCTCTGAGCATCATCAGGCCTAGACAAGTGCTTTGGAGAAGTCCAGGGTGGCTTTGGAAAGGATGTGAACGGTGTAAGGAACTCATTGACTATAACAGGGAAATCTTGAGAACCACCAATAGCTAGTATACCAGCTGTACTGTGTGTAGGCTGCTCGTGAGGAAGGCAGCCATAGAAGTTTGTAACTTGTTCTTCATCTGCAGGCCAACCAACGTGAGCTGCGAAGGAATCAATGCTTAGGTTGCTAAATGCTGTAGAGTATTGAAACAATCAGTACCTTGATATAGAACAATGCTGTGGGGACGCAGCTCGAGTGAGGACACGTGCCTGACTCCAGGAACACTGCTTGGGGCTGTGAGCAAGTCGCAGTCAGACACCACTTGGCATGTTTCAGCCATCTGAGTGGTAACCGCGGAGAGACGCTTCAGGGAAGTCGGAGAATTGCTAACAAACCGTGACGGGCTCATTGGTGACGTTCTTGCACAATCTAGCCAAGTGTAGCTCCCTGACTCGACATAACCTGGGCAGGAATTTGCCCGCTCGGTATTTTTTTCGTCGTAGGAACGCTTCTTCATTGAGTAGCTTTGCCAGAAACTGCGGATCTGTGCGTAACTGCATATGAGAATGGGCTCTCAGCTCACGAAATGTGTTCACACAGGTCACAAACTTCATCATCGAAGCAGAAATAAACATTATTGGCTGGTATCTTGAAGGAATAGTAGCGTACGACGCTCCTTCCGGTACCGCCTCAACCTCTCCACCACTGCAATCGTCAGGGGGCCGAGTAATTCGAGCGGTGCACCTGGTCCTTCGTTTCACTCGATATGTCGATGTATGTTCACACTCGATTCCATCATCAGAACTCAGTTGCGAGCCCTGGCTGGATATAGATTCCGGCCCCCTGGGTTCGACTTTGAGTGCAGGCTGTACCTCATCCTCTATATTGTTGCTTTCGGCAGAAATTTCCCACTGTTCAGTATCGTCGTCCCTTTCTTCGCCCAGAACGAATTTGGATCCGGTAGCTGCCATCCTCGGTTCTTGGCAGCAAGTGTCCGTACTTGTCAGTGACAAGAGTTCATGCAAATCTAGAGAGCGATTCTCCAATGAGTCGTCACCGTCTAAAGCTTCTGAAAACATCTGCCCATCCTGGGAAACAAAGGCTGCCATAGAGAGTGAAACAACCTGAACATGTGTTGTTGACTTTCGTTGCGTGCATATAAAAAATACTTTACGATCAAACCAATAATCTTACAAAGTGAAAGGCTTTCTTCGCTGTCTAGTTTGCACAAATATTACATCCGTCATCGTGAACCGAATCCTACGATGAACAGAGTTGTTTGCTGCCCCAATCACACCGAACAAGGCGCACCGGGACTGTAAGCTGCGCTTCAAGCCTTGCTCTTAGTTGAGAATATCTCCTGGAAAACATCATGTGTGTGCTAGATGGCATTCGCCATTTCCCATGTGCACCAGATACGTGGCCAAGATCGAATATGATGCGATGTTGAAGTGCGAACATCTCGTACAAAACACAGCCTGATGCGAGGCCAGCGCTCACTATTTTTAAAACTTGAAGCAATCCGAGGTTTGAAGGATTCTCGTTCCCGTCTTGGTCATCATCGCTGAATCTGGTCCCACGGTTAACACCGCTTCCTCCGTTCGAAGATCCACCCGAATCACTAGTATCAATCCGGGCATCCGCTTCGCTCTGAGATGACTTGCAATGGATCGCCGAAAGAGAATATTTCACTCCGAGAAGACTGTTAGGTGTCTTGTGAAGTGGAGTAGTAGGTGACAATGCAAGATTGGTGATTGTTCTGCTTGCCTTAGCAAGACTGTTTACGCGGACAAAGCGAGCCAAATATGGCCTACCACTGTCACCAAACTTTTGCTTCTTGGAAGATATTATCCATTGCGGCCTCAAGTACATGTCCTAGAAAAATGTGAAGTCAGGCTTCCGCTCCCTGCACCGCTTAACGCCTGGCATTGATATGTGGACTGATACTGTAACTGAAGAATTGTCATGTGACGAATACCCATTAGAGCCCCGGGACGAATGCAGATAATAGACGTCTGTATGGGAGAGAACGAAATATGCTACTACAGCACTTACGTGCAATGCCACATTGTCCCAATCGGTATAACACACGCACAGGTATTCCACTTTGAAAAATAACCACAAAGAGTTTAAAATATAAAGAGTGTAACACAGCACCTTTTTCTTGTTTCCAGCACCGTTGACACATCCGCACGTCGCCATTTTCACCAACTAGAAAAACCTGCTGTATACGCGGGATTAAATCGTTATCGGACGCCTCAAACTCTGTTTTCTAACGCCGCTGTTGACACACGTAAGCCCCTGCGTTGCTTCGCATGTATCCTTGGCCTAGAATTAGAGATTGCTGAATAGAAGCTTGTGTCGCATGTCCGCCAAACTGATAATACACAAGTATTACGTTCCGTGCTGTGGAAATCTGAAATATAACCTCACTTTTTTCTCTCGAAGCAGGGGAGATCTCAACCACGAAAACATTTATTGGACCTGCGCAGGTATGTGTACGTACACGCTGTAACTTCGAATTATGTGCACTGTGAAAATACTCGAGCTTTGTATTGATACGATCAAGATTACATATAATAAATGAATGCTGATGATTCAGAGTACATTCATGAAGCTCGTTCTTGACAGTGCATGAAATCTCGCAGCATATAAGAAATCAAGCTAGTTAGCCTGCTGCCCTTGGTATTTTTCGATGAGATTTTCACAAGCATGGAACAAAGGTGGCCCTACCGGAGGCAGTCTCCTTCGATTCAGAGGCGATGCTTGGGAGTCCTTCGCCGTACCTTTTTTCGGCGAAGGGGTTGCGGAGCTGAGTCAACCTATCAGCAAATAATGCATGGCACGGCCTGACTACGTAAGATTTTAAGGACGTGGTCTAGGACTAGAGAAACGAAGGAGTGGATGGTGATTGAAATCGGCATTCATCGGTAAGCCCAACATATCACTGTCATTTAAGATGCTCCCTTGCCCCTGTTGATGTAACAATGAGTAGTACATGGTACATGTTGCTCTGGGCTATGCTTTCAGGAATTGTAATAAAAGTTTTCTTAAAAACTGAGCCTAACTGGATAGCTCCTTCATGTTGATGATGCCTGGTATGGTAGTCTCTGAAAGAATCTGTTACAAAGTCTTTTAATGTCAGCTGATACAAGTAGGATGTAGTCTATATATTCAATCGCAATAACGGCCACTTGATGTGTCGAGTTTTCGCCCGATATGTCGCGACAGAAATCACTGGTTAAACCACGTGTAGAGATGGTGCGCTATCCATGTATTAACACTAGGTTAGGACAAAGCTTAAACCAAGGAAACAAAACTTTCATTTTAATATAGGCCTTTACTTCGACGCAAAGTCCGAACTGACACTCATTCTGGGATTGTCTAGTTTCTTATCAATTACGGTATATTCTACAAGTTCATTGTTCGATTCGACTTGTGAAGACAGTACATTAACAGCGCGCTGCAGCGGTTATTGCTGCACGTCACATATCTATCTTCCGATCATGTAGTGACGCGGTGTTTTAATTGCCAGCTCCTTTACACTCACAGCTGTTATTGAAAATACCTAGAACTCTCTATTTCTCTATGCATGTAACTTTAACTTTCCGCAGGAACTGCTTGGGCACTGCGAAGTACACCCATGCTGTGTGTGCTCTCGAACCATATGTCTTTCGACTGAATGCGGCAACCATGGGTGCTGTTTGCAACTAGCTCACGTTATACCTCTGGCGGGCAGACTTAATTTGGTCTGCATGACCTACAGTATCCAGTCAATTATACAAGCCCAACTCCAACGTGCCAATCTCATACGTGAGGACTTCAAAGTATGCTGAGACAAAGATGATTATGTAAGTATCCTATATGGAAAGTTTTTGCCTTTATAAAGCTCTGTGCTCGAGGTGGTAACTTGAATCGGGTATTTTGAGTTTCAATTATCGTACTGAGGCACATTCTCGTTTTATTCACAGATTTTGCTTTGTCACGCTAGCTTTGATATACCTTGTGTAACTCAAGAAATGGAGACTGTGTCAGCTTTCAAGTCCGCGTAAACATGGTTGGTGACGATTTTTTCTTGTTCTAGCATGCAAATCCTCACGCCCGTCACATTACACGTACGTTTCGCCCTGCTCCCTGGATACACAACAATCGTATAAATATTTCTTCTTTGCCACTCTTTCGTTTATTGTTGCTCGCAAGTGCAGCTGAGATGTGCGTCTAGTTATTGCCTGTGCTGGTGAATCAATTCTGCTAGGTAATCGTACAGCGGCTCCTTCTGCCGCTTGAATCCTGGCAGAACTTTCCTCACTAACCTTATCAGCTCGCCGGGTAGCCTGTGTTTCCTTATTTCACGGCTTCTGCTTGCTTGGCTGATGCGTATAATATGCTATCTCGGCTCGTTTACTGGGAACCATAACAGTATGTCTTATCAGTGTGTCTTAGAGTAGATCATCTTTTCCATATGAGACACAAGAGTGTTATCAGGGACTGTCATTGTACTCTTATGATGGAACGTTGATACTCGGGCTCCCCTCTTGGTGTAGATGGGCAGCGTATGACATAGAGGCTGAAGAGTACATCTGTATTCAAGCTACGGGGCTACGGTTCTGTGGTGTTTGTACACGTACCCTTTATTTGAACGTGCAGCTACCTATTACCAATTACGCGCCCGACACCCGAGAGACACAGCGCAAGCAACTATGTAAGGATCGCTTGGACGATAATGAAAATGGCTTCAATACACAGTTGGTGCGCAGAAGGTCATGAACACGCAATATGTAGAGCGCGAGGATCAGCATGCTCTAATACAAAAAATGACCCCATTGATCATGCGGGCGCCTATTTGATTTTTTTTCGGGCTCAAAGAGTTCAAAATAGTATCAGGTTTCCAAGCGTGTTGTAGCTTGGTTTGAAGTTAGCGAAGTACGCAAGGAGATTGGTGTCCGGCAATTGAAGTCATTCGAAATGGAACACATGGCACTAGCCGAAGAATAGAGCTGTGTTTGGTTGACAAGCTTTCAACCTTGAACATTAATTTAGAATTTTTTTTTTAACGTGCTTATCACTTATCTAAACCAGCTTTTCTGGCAGTTGCCCGTTAGGTATTGATCCGGGTACCCGGGGTAAGACGGCAGCAACTCCAGTTTAAAACAAAGAATCAGTAGAACTGCTGCTTTATTGTACATTAGCTCCCGGGTAGTATCCGTTCTGAGTACCCACTTTCCCCTCGGGGAAGCTTCACTTGGAATTGAAACTGTTCTCCGGATTAGCCCCACCTTGATGTCGATACAAGGAGAGCAACCCCGGTTCAACGGAATGGAGCGGAGAATCAGTTTTAAGATTTTCCAAGGCAAAAAAGCTGCATGTAGTCATTGAATTGTGAAACACTCTCACCTTTTCTAACAGCGTTTTACCCATCAGTATGTCTCGCAGATTATTTTCCTTAGGGGAGATATCACAGGTCGACAAACCAAGCTCTCCTAGATCAGTGCTCAAGGATTTCTGTACTGACAATTTTCAGATCGAGTACGAAATTTATCAACCCTGAGGTGTAAGGTGAAGCACGCTTGAGGCGGGCATGAAAACTCTTATTGAATCAAGGTCCGCAAACAGCAGCATGCCAATAAGATTATCCATACAATAGTCTTATATTCAACATAATGCCAGTTTATAAAAGTCATAGAACTTCATGCAATCATTACTGTCAACAAGATCTGTGCTAGAAGATCATTCTGAAACAACGCAAGAGTTGCCTCCAACATGGACGCCAACGTATAAACACAAGATGACACCCCGTTACTTATTCTCTTGGCGACTCTGTCAAAAGTTCCTTGAGGAGTGACCTAAATTATACATCAAGTTCAGCCTTGGCAACCACATAATTTGCACACCAAACTCGAATGCTGCTCGTTTTAGCAACAAGTGGCAAGTCACAACTGAGGAATGCGATGAATGGAATATATTATCGATACACCTGTGCTGATATCTTTAGATCTTTCGAAGATGTGCTTGAGCTTTCTGTATTCTTGTGCTACTGTATCACAGTCCCAAATCCGTGCAGTTTTGGAAGTCATGTGATCTTGGCAGCCTTATTCCAAGTCAACATCCAGATGATGAACCAGAAAATCAAACAGCTGTAATCATGGTGTGCTCAAATGTACATGAGTCAAGAGACAGTTTTCTGCACATAAATGCCCCTGGAGGATCAACACAATGTGCCTTAACTGAATAAACATGTTCCTCAATTGATTCACTGATAGATATCTCTACAGTGGTGGTTGCAGCTTGACAGTTTCCAACATAAGCACAGGTAAAGATCGCGGGTAGTGTGTTGGTGGATGAAGCAGATGAAACATGTGCTTACAGATACAATTGCAGTGATTTCAGGCATCAAACCATCCACCAAACAGTTAACCCAAGCGAAATTGTTAGCAAATCTAATCACAAGACATTAACACACAAAATTAGCACACAAACTGCCTTGCCAACATTGCCAATAATTCACGAAGCATCTACTCTGCCGGCTTTCCTCACCAACCGTACAAAGGAAAATTGTTCCACTTACAGAGTGACACAGTTAGGAAATGTTTCCAGAGGTGTGTAGTGAAACTCTTGGAGGGGAACCAGAGGCATTTGGCCTGCATTCCTTGAGAGCAGGAGCAGCAACAGATGCTGAAGAGCGAGGTTTGAGTCTTTCCGAAATGATGTTCCTGGGTAGATGGCGCTCCCCCTGTGTACTAGTGTATCTGAGACAGGGGGATCGGTGGATGCATGAACTTGGTTTGCACTCTACAGATGGCACATCAACAAGACCAACCATATTTTGTTAATCTAGATATTTCGTGATGCTTTGGGAATTGGAAAAGGCTGTCTCATGTTTCAAATTCTAACGGTTCTACATATGAATATCTAGCAGTTCTGATCACCAACTCTACTCTGCCGGCTTTCCTCACCAACCGTACAATGCAGCACCATGCGACACACAGATATACCCTTCTGTGCTGTCCCGCACACAACGCCTACGCTTTGACTCATCACGCCTCTCTCCAGCTGAGAATGCTTGCCTCGCTGCGTTTACGAGCTCCTGCTGGATCCCCTCTCTTGCTGGGGATTTATTTGCCTGATGCAAACACTCTCCAGGTGCCGCTCATTTTGTTCTACAACCAGCCTCGTGACACCTGCACAGCACCTGACTTTGAGTTGTGGCATGAGGTAGGGGAGCCATTCAACTTATGATGAGACATGGCATGGTGGGGTGCAGACCCGATGTAGCCACACGAGATCGTTGATTTGCATCTTGGTGAAGCTTCTGGCGTGGCAGATGTACCATGATCTATACAAACCTTTGCCGGATTTATGATGCATGTTATGCCTGATTAATAACTGATCAACAGCCACAGCAGCCACACTGGATCCAGAGGAAGTCTCATGTTGTGAGGGTTTATATTCACCACAATAATATCAGCATCTACAAACATCTTACGCATGGAGGAACTCCAACACCGAGAGTGCAGGTCGTATTCACTGGCTTCAACTGGTTGTCAGCACTGCTGTCTGGTTTCACAGGAGCTCATCACTGGTTGTGGAAATCCCCTGAATGGCTCCACCGATCATAGGGAGGAAGTGATGTCAGGTGCAAGCCCGTGAGCGTAATCAGCGCCAACATGGCCAGGGGTGGCACCATGCAGCACCCTATATCTCACGGCAGCAGCAATGTTCCATCTACAGCTCCTCTTGGTTCTGGGCTGCACCTCCTCTGTTTCGTGCCTTCTGGCCACAGGAGGGCACTGCGAGAGTGGAACAGGGCTGATACTTTTACTGTTAGGCCTGCAAAACATAAACGCTGGTACAAAGTGTAGGTATAGTTGGGGAGAGAAGCCTAACCTTAGGGTGACAATTTCTGGCCTACATGCACTAGAAAGCTCTTTTGATGCTGCTGTTATAGAAGAGTGGATGACTTTACCTCATTGATGTTCACGATGCTGTATTGGAGGATGCTGTACGCTGGTACAATCACTCCCGTACGTGCGCACCTGTAAGGTTGAAGATGTAGTAGAAAGTTGAGTTTGGATGTCTCCGAGCAGTTATCCATGCATCTATTTGGCAAATCCGGTGTCCTCTAGAAAGTCCATCTCTACGGGATTCATACAGTTCATCTCAGTGCACAGAATCACACTGCTCAACTATCGTGGATCAAATTTCACCACTTTTTACACATGTAGTTGCATTGGGTATGTTTTTACACTTTCGTACTTAAGAGAGTAGCCTCCGGTAATGCGACCCTAGTCGTGGTAACATCGCAATGTCGATTGGTCACTACAAAAAGGACACAAGTGGAAATAAACCCCCAGGCTGACAGTAGATTAGACATTTAAGTCTTAGTATGTAATTTTATCGGCGCACTCGTGCGTGAGTGACGTCTTGTACACGAATTCAAGTGATTCTGCAGTAACACTCGAAGGACACTCCCCTCACCAAAGCGTCTGTACCCCTTACAGGCTAGTCAAGCCCCAAAATGTACTGGAGATTGATAAATTGGTAGCTCTCCCAGGGGACGCAGGTCTACATCAGAAGCCAAAAAATAGCTTACGGTGGCGAATACAGGCGACACGGTGAAGGGACTCGTTATACGCGCATGATCACCCAGAGCTTGGAATTGGGAGAATTTCAACATAAACCATGACTCGTATCAGTCATGGTTGCAAAAGCCCACAGAGTTGTGTATTCGATTCCTTTCTTGCCTTCTTGCCAAACTATGGCAAATGGTTACGATGCACCTCACGTGGCCAGTTAATCACATTTAATTACCGATCAAGCAACAAATGATCACGTATACTTAGCCTAATACCAGAATTCAGTTCCTTGGCTTTCAATTCGAAGCCTGGCTTATGCACACTAAAGTGGACACAATGTTCAAAAGAATATAAATTACTCCCCCAAAATGGAGAGCGAAACGCCACTAAAGGTAAATAATCTTTAAGCTTCTTGTCTGCCCTTGACGTATCCCAAGAGATACCTACAAACTCTTGTGGCAGATTCGGAGACATATGTAACAACTCGTGACTCGGGCTGCGTCATAACCTCGCGTGATGTGGCAGGCTCGAGTTTGGAACAACAAGCCTCTCAAAGGCTTATTTCATTACTGCATGTCATCATGTCATGATAATTGTTTACGTGACTACACTCAGTTGGCAATAAGGAGAAGTCATTGATTGGGCTGACCGAGAAGTAACCAAGGTTGGGATTGGTCTGATTTGCCTTTGGTCAACTTCGACCGCGATTATAATACATACAGTCAAAGAAATTATTGAGTAGTTTGGTCAAATGTATGTGTGG